>LUCH01006815.1:0-14442 GCA_013368495.1 Paragonimus heterotremus
GTTTTGGATGTTGGAAATGATGATTATACTTCTTAATGTATCTACCTGGTCTGGAAGAGATATTAAATAGATCGACATAACAATAATGTCTCCCAGTGCTCACCAACCAGATTAATTATTGGGTTCATTTTGGTCTAATCCATAAGTCAATGATAGCCAATCTGAGATATGAACCGGCAACCTTCGTGTACGGAACCAAAGCTACCAATAGGCTGTTTTGAACATCAGTCAGTTGTCCTTGTGCAACTAGTACACTCTCTGGTTTGGCGTAAATGGACACAGTACACTTTAGATTTCCAGTTTTGTGTTGTCTAAAGTTACAACGACACTTAACAGTAACTGTTCGGCAAATAGCTGTTTTCAATTAAAATATAGGAGGTTATCGGTTAAACCTCAATGTATGTGGGCTCCTCTAATGGAGTGATTCGGATGCGTTACGTTTTATCCAATGAACACTTGACTCATATGGCATGCGCGTACATGTCCATTATATATATATATATATATATATATATATATATATATAATTATATATATATATATATATATATATATATATATATATAATGATCTACAACCATGGGTGGTCATTTTGACGGTGTCAATTCTGCTTCATCAACTTATTAAACAAAAGGACTACTAAGTTAATTCTCACCGCTAAGATCTGTATCTAACCATTTAGTGGGATGGTTTTCCGACCTATGCGTAGTTTGTTCAGAAGTAGCCAGAGCCAACAGTTTCTCGTCTAACAATCCTATAGATTGATACTTCCGGCCAGCATTGCGAACTTTTCAGAATGAAATGAAGAATTTCGGCGCACTGGTTTTGATGTGAACCTTCACATCTTGTGCACTTACGGGACGGGGATGTGCCGACCAAATCACGTGATAAAAAGGGAAGGCAGCCTTGAAGTCATCGCCATTATTCAAAATTTCCCCCAATCTGGACTGGCATCAGTTGCACCAAAGTAAACCGGATGGTTTACGGCTTATTGATTATTTAGTCAAACACGGTACAGTGACATTCTCTGTATGATGACTACTGGCACGCAGAACAATTCTTATCAGTGATCTCGCATACACTATCACATATTAACCCATATATCGATAATGAGAATCTGACAACTGCTTACAGTCAATTGCCGAGGTTAATTTAGGAGAATTTGACCCAAAATTGTTTGTTAATGATTGCTGTAAGTAGCCAGTGGGTGTCATGAAGTTTATCGTAATGTAAGGAGATACAAATTGCTTACGTTAGTCTACGGATGTTTTGTGTAACATTATGTGTGGCTGGTCCATCTCGTGCATAACGAGCAAACCAACTCATTCAAATTTCGGGGCACTTATTTAAGAACGAGATCAATTTTTTGTTTGTTATCAGAGACAACCAATTCAAATGTGTCTTAGTTATGACTCGTGAATAATGTCCAGGATTTTGGAATCTCTTGTCAGGCTTATGGCATAGAAAAAATTAAAAAAACCATCGATAGCATTGATCTGACAGTCTTCACTAAACCAGCTGATAACGTAAGCTTGCAGAACACATCCGACAACAGTGTGCTGCATGTTTGCGGGCACACATTGCAGTTAACTGTTACTACATTAAATAGAAAATAGACCCGCATGTTCAGATGGCATAAGGTTGAGTTGTTACGAAACTGACAACCTTGTCACTTGGACAAGCAACCTGTGTTCATTAACCGGAATGGAGTATGTGACCACTAAAAGAAGTCTATATGCTCAGCGTTTTGTACACATTTGGTTAACGCTCACTAGCCGAATGAACTTCGTCCACACAGTAGTAGTTCGTCTGTGTCGGTCAGTGAACACAGGTCGGTAGTACAGTGGACAACACAATCGCCTCATAAACAACTGAGCGCACGTTCAACTCTCGAATAATGCAACGATATATATTCATGAGGTTGCGTTATAAGAGCCTCATTTATGCCTACTGTCTTTTTGTAAACGAGTTGTCCGAATGATCCTGCTGAACGAAAAAGCTGCGGACAACTCTGAGTATTTTCCAGCTTATATAAACGGTGTACTAGGTAACCAAAGAAAGGAGACATACACAGAAGGACATCGGCAACGCACACCTAACTTTGATAAGAGACGAGTGTTATGGAGAAGAAACAAGCGATCAAGTCCTGTTGCTCATATATGATGGAGTGCATCGTTACTAGTAGAAACCTCCACGACGCCTTGAAACTGATTGTTGATAGTTGCACAAACGATCGGAATTACTCTAGTAGAGTTAAGTCAATGATGTCACTCGTCTATTGTTCTGATGGGCAAACGTTCACTGGCAAGTCTGGCGGATATATGCAATTTCATGCTTTATTACCGACCGACTTGAAGAGAACCGGATATTTCATTTGTAATTATTTGTACGTTAAAACCATGTTGGGCCAATATAATGAGATTTATAAGTGCATGGGAAGAATGCAATTAAGCATGGCGATCCAAATCGTTTACCTTATTAGCAGTAATAATCGTGAATTGTACAAAACTCACATCTGATCTCGGCTTTCACATTCAGCAAGCGTTACCCAACAGGTCCCATTAAAAAACAAGCACTTTATCTGAAGTTAGCTGTCGAAATAGCTAGTCGGTAGTGTATATATTTGGTACAACAGGGTTTTGAATTTCGACCCACGTTCTCGTAAGGTAAATATGTCCAAATTCGTGCCACTGACCTTCAATCGAACACGGTCGACTTAGTATGTGTATGCTGTCAGTCACGTTTGCCTTGTGAGTACCCTTGAGCAGTGATCAACAAAACAACGTCCTGAGGTCTTGTGCATTTTAGTTCTGTAGGCCAAACAAGAACATGAGGTATGTGGATTTTGATGTTAGACTCTGCATTTGACTGAAAAATATTTCACATTAAAGTTTGTCTGGCCACCATCTAGCCAGCATTCATAAGTCAGAAGACGTGATAATTTCTCTACTGCCTACTCCAGTATTTGGTTGTGATGTGACTTTCCAAACATTTGTTTTTATCTGCTGTTTTTCAGTATTTTTCCAATTCTAAATCGTCAAATGCTATTTGTTCAGCCACCAACACTTACTCAGGAATGGGCAGCCAAAGAGTCCTCCCATCAGCGGAAACCCATAAATACTTTGCCGTCCTACTAAGCGCGTCATTTTCAACTACACCGTCAGGGTTTTGCAAATAATTGGCCCAATTACCACTAGCAAAATAGTGAACACCTAGTTAGACCTTTTTGGGTCTCATATGCATCAAGCATTTTGGGTAATGCAACCCGTGAACTGCAAATAACTGGCAGATTGTAGTCCGGACACAGATAGTGTAGTAACCTGACACAGTTATGACTGTTTGCTTCCCCCTATCGATCGATTAGAAAACCCGTGTTCAATATCACTCACTCATCCTGTTGCCGATCCACCCAATTCAACACAGTTGAACCAACTTTGGTATACTGACCGTCAAAAGTCAAACTACAATGTGGGTGGTGCACTGATGAGTTGTGATTTAAAAACAGCAGGTTGACTTAGAAAACCTGTGAAGACTCGAGACCGGATGATTCAATTACCGTTTGAATCTTTTCACAGTGTAAGGTGATTGTGATTTGGTTCATAGGTTAGTTGTTAACTAATCAATTGGAAGGAACGTGTAGAACCTTTCACATGACAGGGGTGATAGTTTTGTCTGCAAGGAAACATGGCGAGAAGATTGCTCGTTGATGTTTTTCGGCTAGAATTAACTAATATCTTTGAGTGGTAGTGCCTCAACTGACTGACACAGTCCTGGACGGGAGCTTTAGTCGACTAGTGACGGAAGAATGTCTGTTTTCTTAGCAATTTTATGCTGACTGCTTTGTCCATCGTTGATAGAGAGATATTGTAGTTGTGGCAAAGTGTAAAAATGATTGACAACTATAGAACAGTCCACAACTAGTACAGGCCAAAGAAGATGAGTGGATGTTTACTAACTGTTTGTTAGTCGGAACGATGAAGTGAGGTTATAATAACGGTCGAATCAAAATGGCGGCAAACAGCGTTCAAAAAGCGGGAAGGAAGTAAAGTGAGTGCAGAAAGTAACATTGATACGGGATTCGCTATCAGTTCCTTTTGCGTCCGCAAGTTTGGCTCTAACAGGTGAAAGGATACAATCTCTGCGAACTGAAGTGCCTACTTAAACTCAGGGTCGAACAGCACTCTGAATGCGATCCTTGAAATCACACTGTGTCCAGTCTGTTGTAGATGGTTCATTATCGCACTGGCCGCGTAACCACCCTCCGAATCCAAGGTCCACTTCGACTCATGTTCATTAACACATTTGTCGAGATGCCCCAAAGTTTTGCTGACGCAACTGCTTCCGCAGACAAAACCAAATCTTATAGATTGAACATCCCCCACGACTGATCGCAACTGTCACATTCACGTAGATTTCCCAGTCGACCTTTTTAGAAAAGAAGCACTAGACTCAAGTTTCGCTCTCATTAAGGCACTGCTGACGACCTCTGCTGAAAGCAAAACTCGATTCTTTTCGAAATGAGCTGACTGAAAAATCTATGGGAATGGGACAGCTGTGATTAGTTATGGGTGACGTTCAATTTACATTAAAAACCAAAATCCTCTACCACTCATCACTAATCAAAATTCAGATCTGTAGACAATACTAGAAGTGGTAATCAGAAATACAGAGTCCTTTTATGATGGGGTTGGAACGCGTTTAGTAAGTTTTTTACAAAGATGACTTGAACCAAGTTTTGTACACACCTGAGCGGCGCAGCTAAATAGTGTTTGACAAAAGAAGAACTACAGTGACTTCAAAAGGCACAGTAAAGCAGTTGCAATTGGGTGGGATGTTAACGGAATTAACTTCAGGTTTTCGGATGGAATACATTCAAATACGACTTGAGAAATACAAATTCCTATAATAATTAAGAAGTAACTTCTCGCTGGTTTGGTTTTTGTAATTTGAACTGTTATTTTGTATTCTTGATTTTGTCACTCAGTACCTTTCGGTTACTTTACGCCAGTTTCAGTTTCATCATTTGACTGACTATCTTGGACATGATCGCATTAGATTTTCCTTTGTCCCTATGTCCCCGTATCATACAATATTTACGTTAATATCACAAAACTACCGACGAGACGTGGAGGAAGTAGCACTTCAAGAGTTACTACTGGTCGCCTTCGATGCCACGTCCATCTTTTGCCCTTTTTACGCATGTGAACCGTTCTTCATCAGCTTTCACCCTTTGCCATAATTTTCCCCCAACTATTTGAGTGTGCGAAAATAATATTGCTTTATGAGCTATTTCTGACAAGAAACAGTATGAGAAATATTCACACGATTCTTTTAATTTTCAGATGAAGTAAAGGCCAGTAGATGGGAATGACTCATCACCCGTCTCAATTTATCTATCTCGGTTTGTGGATAAACACACATGTATACCCGCTCCTTCAGTTCACTAGAAGAGGCTACAGATTATCTATAGGATAACACTGTAACCGACTACCTGGATATATGTGTGTCCTCACCTGATATGAAACTACACATTTGTACTCACGATATTTACGTATAATTCCATGGGGATAATATGGGCATTGTGGTTTTGATGAATAAGCAGTAGTTTACCAACCCTGATGAGAAAGTAACTGTAACTAAAGACTCAAATACCTTGATCACACGTGCATGTTGTCACATCCCAAATGTTCTGTTTTAACTGACCTCTCTGACTGTATTGTCCAATCAACTTACGGGAGATAGCGTATGCGTACTCACCTCAGTGGAACCAGTTTTCAGATTTTTTTTCTCACCCAAAACCTTCTCAATCTGAATTGTTGGAAGTTTTAGACTCAGACATAATCTAAAGTTGACTGTCGATGAAGCCAAATTTATTAAAACTTAGTGCAGTAAACCCTGAAATCGAACAGATGATATAAAACTCATTTACAGACTTCAAACTACTGATTTTCAACATCGCAGAAGTTTAACACTGTCAATTGCTTGTCTTGTAAAGAAAGTCGGATGCGTTCTACTATAGTGTTAAGTTAATGGCGTAGTGGTCAGTACGCTAATCTCATGGAAAAATGCGTCGAATTTTTTCCCCAGTTCTTTTCCGATTAAGTCGGAGGAGGCAGAAATCCTATTTCAGTGCTTTTACTCTAAGCTAGGTAACGAAAATATTTATCGGAATAAGGTAAGCTCTGAAAAATTCTCAATTAGTAGCGACTCAACTATCTGAAAGCCAAATGTTGTTGTGAACCGAACCTCACTTAAAGTAAATTGAAAATTTTTCCGCTGGTCCTCTTTGAAAATAAGCATTTCAAAAGAATGGTTCCGTCGCGAAGTGAACTCCGGAAGAGAGAGTCAACCGCTGTCCCACTGCTATCGCAATAGGCACGATATAATTATGATACATTAGTTATAACAGGCAGGCAAGCAGACAGAGCAGTTGACATGAGACCACATACAGTTCGCCTATCTGGTTGGTACCGTGTCATCCGAAATACCTCTGCCAACTTCCGTAATAGCTGATGTTAAGAAGACAGGCGGTTATCCTTAAAGATATGGATATAGAATGTCTGTATATATTTCATTCTGCTGAGAGATTTTGACCATTGGCCGGTTAGCAACAAAGATAAGAAGTGACACGTGGTTATCGACCATCTTTATCTATAGTCTCAATTTGGTTGAATATTCGCGAAAACAAAATTTGTACAAGCTGGTTGTCACCTGTATTTGTTGGTAGCTTCCATATTTATGTAGAATCTTCCGACCGACACCGTCTGAAAAGAGGCACTCAACTCGAATTTGGTTTTATTCAAGGTACATCAGCAACCAGGAACAGCCAGGGGACAGTTTTTCTTCACTTCGTTTACAGTTACTGGCATGGATGTCACCAACAGTCAATTCAAACGAAAACAATGAAGTCAGTTAATCTGAAACCTACAAGTCTAGTTTTTTTATGTGAGGAAAGCTCATTGTGGTCCTTTGGCGGTGTAGCTTAGGAGATAACTTACGTTAGACGGTTCCTCAACAGAGGCTCAAACTATCAGGTAGTCGAGTTGGCATAAAAATATTTGGTGTGTCAATTCCGCATATGTTTTAAACCGCTCTCGGCACTGTTAACTTCTCTCACGGATAAAACTGACGCAAAACGTTTCACTGAACAAGATTTAGTCAGGCGAAGGCTGGAAGACACGTTGGTGATGTTACAACACGTTGGATTGCCGCTTCTCTTCGTGGGCGAAGGCGTCAATTTAGCCAAACGAAAGTGTGGTTAACTGGTTTTCAGAAACGTAAGGCTACCATGATGCCCCACGAAATGGTCGATTAACAACAACCAAAGAAGTCTTTTAAATGATCACTGCCAGCTGATGGAAGGTTATCCGCTAGCTGCTTCAAGAGTGGCACATCTCCAAAAGGTGTCTAGAAAATGTTGAGAAACTAAAACCTGGAAACTTTTTGCAAGAGGATATTGCGAGAACTGCATCCATCGATGCAAATAAATGTGCAGCATCCCGTTAGTGTTATTTAGTCAACAACATCAACCCCTTAACCCAGTTCTCCGTTGAATACTTTTCGTCCAAATTGTTTCTTCAAATTAATCATTTAACTCCCACCGATTTCCTAAAACCCCATGATGGTCTAACCGAGACCTGCCGTTTGAGCAGGGTTACTGGAAACTAGGATCAATGAACCATAGTTCTTTGGTCAAAATATTACAGATGGAAACATTTCGTTGATACCGAGTTTATGTTTGGTTTGGAAAGTTTCTACTTAAATTTTCTGTAAAAGATTCTAACCCTGGTGTTAGATCAACCCGAACCTCGCATTTCTGAGCGGTTTCTGTACGGTAACACTACCTTTCCCTATTCATTTATTGTATGAAGCGTCACCGGAGGGAGATAATTGGATGGCCACTTCTTAAGCTGTCATACATATTTGGTATACTATGACAGAACAAGGGTGTTGGACAAACTAAAACTGGCCAGTATACGAAAGTTTAATCCAGTATCTTATCTATAGAAAGTTCCGGCTTTCACTATCAAACACATGCCCTTAAGTATGCAGAATAACATTGAACATTCTGAATACCTTTCGGAATAGAATTTGTTTCAAGCCTCCGCGAGCGTTGGTTTGGCCGGAAATTATGCTTGCCGAGAATATGCAATGAGACCACTAAATATTTGTCTTACATATGAACTACCCAAGTCGGATTCCACAAAAGGTTCAGTCTGACAGCAGTTGCTGATATCAACAATGTTGACCAAATCATTAACAAATCGAAATGACAGATGACTTTGTCCTGTTCTTTCAAATGTTTGGCAGAGGTTGCTGTTCACTTGGCGATCAACTGTGTTTTATCTTATTCGCCCTGAAGTTTATCAAATTTGTTTATACCGAAATAATTCGATTATGATAACCTGTATTGTTTATCAGTCTGTCCTTTTATTGTTAACAATCGTGGTGAGATTGTTAGTTCAGGTTTATGATTTGGGTAGTCGGCTGTTCGCCAAGTTCCGCATTTAGGTCGAGAACGTCACATTACCAAACGAGATGTCATAATTAGTGTGTAGGATTTTGAGTGTATGGGTTTGATCAAAATCCACGCTCTACTCAGTACGGTTAAAACCTTACACACTGAGGATATCATCTCGTTTAGTGACGTAATGTTTGCAACATAAATTCTGAACTTAACGAACAAACAAATGCCTTAATCCATTCTTAATTTATTAACAATTTTCACTGGATTCACGGAGGGATGTTTAAAGGTGTTCAACCAAACAGTTGGTGATGGCATAGGCACTTCTGTTCATAACGATAATGGTGTCATTGTTGCCAGTTTGTTAGTCTCTATGTTTACCCATAAGTTTCATTTATAAACGTACGCCTGCGTCAACATTCCGTGTTGACGACGTTCTTTTGTCATTAAACCGGACTGTGAACTGGGATCACTCGCTTTTCCTGGATTCGATAAGCTTAATGAGAATCGTCCAGACGATTTGACAACAATAAACATGCGCGATTCAACGGACGTTGAATACAAACAGACAAATTCAATTAGGGTATCGGTCGCAACCACGTGAATGACATTCAGGATTATCAGTGTAACCTTTCTTTTTCGTAATACTTGTTTTTTTAGGTGGGTAGAAAATAGATCATAAGCGCACGTGGATCCTTGGGACCAACCCAGTCATCTGTTACAAAATGGAATAGCACTTTTTTCGACGTAAACGGAGTGAAACTTCAATTTAATGTATAAGTATAATTTTGTAACGTAACGAGAACCGTACAAGTACCTCGCTGATAGAAGTTGGCATTAAACCATCAAACGAGTACATTACATGCGCAGCAACGCACCAAGTTATTACGGACATTCACAAAACACTTGTACACCTGGGATATTAGGAACGATTTTAGAGGCCCAAGTGTGCCCGAGTCCAATTTTGAAAATGTCTATTCAAATGATGTACTGAAGAAAAGAAGGCTTATACATGGTAAGATAACGCTGAAAAATACACAACTATCTTGGGCGCAGTCTTCATGTTGTGCAATCGTTTGCAACGCCCTGGATTTCCAAGTTCCGTGGGTTAATTTTTCCGAAATACAGAAAATGTTTACCGCAGCCCACATTAGATGGAGTCATACTTTACATAGCAATAATTGTCGCCGAACAGGTAACTGGTAATTTTGAGATCTCACCGCATACCTCATTTGTAGGATAGTACCATTCAATCCTGTGAATGCCGCTCAGCCCATACTAATATAAACTCAGACTGTAACGCCAAATATCGATCAACCATATATACGAACTTTAAAGTAAAGGCGGCAACGTTCGGACAAACTGTGAAGGTTTTGCAGAATAGTACAGACAGTGTGGATTCCCACCCTCTCAGGAGATTCAAAGAAAAACCTTCGAAAATGGGCGGAAGCAATGGAGTGTGTTTTTTTAAAGCAGCAGTACCCGTCGATGACGTTGGTCTGTCTGTCGCAATAATTCGAGAGTTTCTTTATCTGCTCAACGAAGAGTTACTCTTCGTCGAACACATGCGCGTGGTAAAAGTTTGTCGCGGACGACAAATCACACGACGCGGCAGGATGAATTAACTAAGGTGATCTTTACGGGTGTCAGTAGGCTTGGTATTAGTGACGTAGATGATGTTCTGTGCTGATTTTGTAACAGGAGACAGTACACTGACATTAAGAGTCTTTCAGTAGTAACAACCTATTTACTTATGCAATCATACCAGTTTCACAGTGGTCGGTGATATAAGTTTGGTGCGGTTCGTGGTCGAAATTCAAGAGAAGCACACCATACGTTCCGTAGTTTTGCCACACACCAAGTAAACCTGTCCATTCGCAAACCTAAGTGAACATCGAACAAGCGATATAACTAACACACGAGTGTTAGCATCTTTACTAGTTCATGAAAAGTGTCTGGTCAAGACTAAATAGTGGCAATACTTTCGGGATCATTTCGAAACATTGGACAGTTAACCGTTGTCTTCATGCGGCGGAAGGAAACGGGGTTTCCAGAAATTTCTACAAGATCACGCTGTAGAAGATCATTTAAAAAGAAGTGAAGATCGGATGTCGGTAAAGAAGTTAAGTTGTTGGAGATGAACAGCAATTGCATTGTTACTGTACTGTCGATATATGGACGATCCCACGTATGCCCATGAGTCGAAGACTCCATAGAACAATTTAACCTCATGATAGGCACGACTTAAGTACCGGATCCAAAAATTAAGCTACATTTATTTGTCGGTAAGTCTGAGATTGCCCGGTCACCTTGAAAGGACATACAATAACCGTCATGTTAACTCCAGTCAACAACTCAACAACTAGGGTTCGTCCGTCAAGTTTAACTTGCATAATTCTTTAAACTTGTTAAACTAGGAAATCACAATCAGTTAGTTTACACTGACCAAATCCCCGAACGCTGTAGAACCATCCTCTCCTTATTCAGAACACTTAGTGAATTCTGTTATCTAAATTGAACTAGTAAGTCCAACTCGTACTATCTTCGAAGTGAAACGGCAAGTTACCATGTCTCTCATCTAGATGATCTTTCAACATGAACAACACGCGCATGAAAACATAACTGAGCTCTTGGGTAAAGTAATTCGTTACTCTTTGTATCAAGAAATTGACAACGAAGCTCGGATTGCAAGTTAAACGACTAATACTTCTGGATTATTTGCGTCTGCCAAAGCGGAGTCAATGTTTACTAGACGCATGCGCTTCGTTACCAGTGAGTTATATTTGACGACAAATCACAAGGATTGGAATTCGTGATATTTTATGTTGACGGACAGGTTTGTACAGATGGTCCATCGAATGCCAATCTTTACACTGGTGAAAAAACGAAGCCCATACACTAATCTGGGAGACGTATAACATGTGGTGAGGTTATATTAAGATAAGGAATCATTTTCAGTTGGCAGGCAGAGTACTGTCTTAGGGATCCTGAGCAGAAGACAACCCCATCAAAATCTACTGCGAAATATTGCATGATTATCCTTTCTGTTTGTATGTTTGGGAAACCCAAAATTTTTACGATTTAGCCAGACTGTGACATAGTACACGTCTCCGACGGAAGTAAGATATAGACTTGAAAGCTAAAAGATATCTTAATAACCTACATCAATTTGCTACCATGAATTGAATTAAATGAAGAATATTTATGTTGTCACTACATGAACAAGGCTACTTTTACTCATGTTTTGTCATGTCAAGCGGAAGTATTTTTAACACAGCAAACTGATAAACAGTACGGCGTTATCATGTGAACGCCTCCAAAAAACTAAATAGTATTTTTTTAAATAAAGCAAAGTTCTCCACCTGAAATGTGATGGATCCGAAACAAAAATATCCAATTGCTAAGACAGGTGAACACACCAGTATATATGTTAGATATGTTCTGCACTGAACAAGAGAGGTATACGAAACAATAAGCATTCGATACACTGAAGTATGAGCTAAGCAAAAGTCTATACCTTCGTCACTTTGAAGTGTAAAAGCGTCATTTTTACGTCTATCAACATCCAATTTGCGTGACTCGATGGCAGCTTGAGTTAACCAGAAGTATGTATTCTGTATCGTCATATCACTATGCTGCCCTTATTCAGTCTGAAAGAATTATACTGCAGCACTGAAAATAGGTAGATCGCACTGAAGTCCAAACTGTGTGTGACGGCTTGTCGTAACGGGCCTCCTGAACGAATCGAGTCAGCAAACGCCAGTAAACAACGGCGGTCAGTACGCACTGAGGCACTGGGAAGATGTGACGCAGACAGAATAAACACCGGCATTTTCGCGAACACAATCACCTCCTAGTTGTTTTTGACGAGCGTTCGCTCACCTGACGTGGTTAAAATGTCTCAGTAAATCCGTTTTTAATCTTTGTTACACCGCATTAGCGTGAAGCACTTTGTACAAACAAGGCTAGACACGTTGGTAGAATTACACCGAAAAAATCCCCAGAGTCGTCCTAAAATGATAATGAATCCAGTGAAAATGATCTCAAGAAATGCAAAATGTGGAAAAGATATATTAGATGAATTCGATATACAACGGGAATACGTCTGTGTGCAGAGAAAGAGAAACATCAGAATAAATCTCGCTTGCAAATTCATCACATTTGGATAAGATATAATGACAGAGAGAGACGTTGAGTATCACCGACTGTGGACAGAAGAGCCACATATCACAACAACAATTTTCTAATTTTTTACAAAAATGCTTTCAACAACAACTGCCCAACAGTACAGTCCGCAGGAAGAAAAAAAGTAAATTTTTCTAGCTGTGTATAAAAAGCCAAACGTCCAACTAATGAACACATAACAAAATGTTCAAACCAGCTTAATCATAACGGGTTAATTAAGTTCGGTTTCTGTATATAGTGGGTGGACTACAATAAAAGCAGTGGGCCGCTGGCTCTTTAACACAAAAAATGATATATGCTGATACTTGTTAGAAGTACAAGGTAAATGTTAGAACGGTATATTGCATAAGGTAATTTTCTAGTTACAATGCGACTGTAGATGATTCCGTATGTTTTCTAACGTAACACTGATGAAACATCTCACCAAAGACGTGTTCGTAACAGACGGCATATCGAAACTTCTAGCTGAAAGTAAGAAAAGGATAAAGAATAATACCCAACAAGAGGTCGGTGTTCTTTGCAAGTAAAATACATATTAATTGACATGGTTAGTCAGAAAGTTATCACAATGCCAAATGAAACACGTGTGAGTCACGTTATAAAACATGAGATGAGACAACAAACAACTAACATCGAGCTTAATAAATGTTGTACTCCAAAAATACAGCTAACTACCCTTTGTTTTGGCATTCAGAAATTTTGTAGAACTAACCCGAAGAATCTTACAGGAAATTGAACAATACTGGCTATTGTAGCTCAATAGAATACTGTAATCTTTCTAAATATACCGCCTATTAAAATAAGGGAGTTTCATTAGTACTTTGGAAAAAGTATGGTCACATTTTCGGTCAGTGGGAGTGAAGTGGCTGGTTTGAGCTTGGCAGATATGAACCCGTGAATACTAGTACAGTCTGTGTAAATAACAGTAAGTGACTGGGCAATTTGCATCTAACATTTCATCTGAACAGCTGTTACATTTTACACTAATTCAGTTCTGTTGTTGGTAACCGTTTATGTACATCGCTTAGATTTGTTCTGTTCTACAAAGCGTAGTAGAACAAAAGGGACGGTGTTCACTTATGTTTTTCATCCTCCACCCTAGGCCAGTAGTGACTAGCTGTGACTAGCTTGTTGTATGTAAAAGTTTACTAATGTCACCTAACTTTTTGGACAGAATGAAATATTAATAATATTCGATTTACTTTATCAACTAATAGAGTATATAACGAATTAGTCAATTATACTAGTGCTGGCCGAGGTCTAGTTTGATTACCCAAAGTGAAAGTGAATAGTTGTTTTCTGTCAAGCTGTTTGTTTGTTCGTGTACCTAAATGTTTCATGTGGTTTCTCATGATATATCTAAGAGTTTCTGATATAATAACGAATGACAGGCGAAATATTTCATTATAACCAGTTAGATTGGTAAGCATGTATTACTATACGAGATAATGTAATCAAATTTTTTCTGATACATAATCGTTTTCTTCTCAAGAGTGATGGTAATCATCAGTGTGCCTCTTTCCCTTCAAAATACAGGCACGCGTCGAACTTATGTTAATATTTGTTAAGATTGGTCAGGTCGACACGGTTAACGAGCGTTATCAAGCTGACATATTTCTACAAGCGCGGTGGCGTGAACCGCTTCTAGATGCCACTTTGAACACGACAGGACAGACCAAAAACTGGCGATCGTATGCTTCCGTTCAGAATCCGATGATGGACTTGACCCCAAAACGTCACCTACATACGGTAAGTGTGGTCCGAGTGAATAGTATTTGTACTTTTAAAATTTT
>LUCH01006816.1:0-11984 GCA_013368495.1 Paragonimus heterotremus
TGGTGACGGATAGGCTCAAAAGGTAAGCAAACGAATCAAACGGAAGATTTATCAGCAAAATAGGAACGACTAACTGATAAGTCAATGTCTGCTGGATTGAATAGGCCACCACAAGAGAGAAATTCAGCGCCAGGGAGCAAGTTGACTGGACGATCGACAGATAATTCTACAAACGGTGCAAGATGACAAAGGTTGAGCGTCGACAGATCAGCCGATACACGCCAAATCACTTTACTAGCCCGAACATCCGCACGAATGAAGAAGATAGAGATGATGCGCGGTGACTCCCGTTTATTCATGTCGATGATCCAACCCAAAAACTGATAGTGATGGTTTCAAACAAGTGTGCAGATGAAGGTAGAAAACGGTATATATTAAAATGTACAAAAAATGAATCAAGAAATATGACCGTGGATTGTGGGCGCTACAACCTCAGCAGGCACTCCTGGAACCTCAAGATAGTGTGAACTTTTCGATTTTCAAAAACAACCAAGATAACTGCAATATAACTCGTTCTAAAAGTTAAACGGCATTGTCAGTTGATTATATGATAAATAATTTATATATTATCATATATATGCCTATACGCTGCTTCTGCATCCACATATTAACGGACAACCATTATTACAAGCAAACGACCACACCAACAAAACCAGTGACTAATTTCGCGAATAACGTAAAATACAAAACAGCAATTTTCACCCTGAATGTCCGTCACAACTGCGGACCAACTTTGCGTCAACGTAGAGACACCGGAGGACAGCGTTCTTCCGAAGTGGGGGTTTCAACAACAGTCCTGTAAATGGACGCAACACAAACAAATATGAAATAAAGACCCAGTAGGCCACGCACACGACTTACACAGACGTAAACTAAAACGGTGTTGACAACACAACATGCCCTGCTACACAATTCAAATTTAACATGTGCACGCTCGCTGGTTTCGACTGTACGTTACAATACGACTCACCTACACAAAAAATAAAACGGCGTGGACAACAGAGCAGCACGTGCTGTTATACAGTTCAAATTCAACCAGTGCACAGAAACTGCGCGGGAACAAAAATTTCTTATTCAAACATATGCTGCGACTAAGACAGAAAAGACCTTCGGCTCCTTCTTTGCGACCGCCCGACGGGAAGACCTCGTTTGACGCCCTAGTTGTGGCCGAAATATTTAGGGACTACTACACGACCGCCTACAGCGGCGCACTACCGGACTGCCACCCTATCCCTTAGCCGCAGAATTTCCGACAACCAATCGTTACTGCCGAGTTTTCTGTACTGGATGTCGAGGGCCTTTTATTTAAGGTGAATCAATACAATTCATTGGGTCTTGACCACATCCATCCCAGAATGCTCAAAGAAGCAGCAGCTAGTCTGACAGAACTCTTTTATAAACTGTTCACCCAGACACTCCAGACTGGCATTCCCATTAGTGCATGGAAAGAGGCGACGGTCTCCCCCATATCTAACGCGGGTGACCGGGCTGCGTGTAATCGGTAGACCGCGAATATTTCCCTTATTTTCAAGTTAAAAAATACTTCCTAGCTATTAAAGTGGTTGAAAATTCGTGACATGTTGCAGATTCTAAAATCTTACAAACGTTTCCTGAAAATTTCTTTGTCTCAGTCATCCGGAAATGTAAGCAAGAAATGTACGGTAGTTCAATGGCATAGAGATTAATGGGAAAATAACGCAGAGTCGCATTCTAAGTTATTTCGAGAAAATAAAGGTAAAACACAATGAAAGTCGACGTGATAGACGTGGAAATACATGGTTTTATCTGAACTTTTACGTAATTAGGTACGAAAGCGTGATTATAAGTTCGACAACCGAAATGCTGTTGAAACGTATGTACTAAGCTTTTTTGAAACTACAAACGTGAGAAACGCCTATAACCTACTTCAGTGTAGGGCAGTTCATCATGCTTCACTACCCGTTGGTATCACCGTTGTTAACTTTTCCATGGAATCCGGATGTACGCTGGAATGGAGACCAGGTGGCCTGCTAAAAGAATGACATTGGAGAACACTCCCAGCCGGAAAGATTACGACACTTATAAAGGCAACTGTGTAGTTTACCCGTATAATGATTCAAGGCCGAAACAAGTTGGAGGCTGCCGTTTAAGCGCGAAAAGAAATTTGTCGAATGTTTCATAAAATACTGAAAAACACATCACGGGACAAATATGTAGATTTCATCGAGTATAGCGGTTGTGTTGCAATGAGAAAATCAGCCGTACCTCAAAATTGTCCATAGTCGCACTTTCGTTGAGAAAAATATGTAGTCATTTTTTTAAACAAAATCATGATGTTGGCTTTCCTAATCGATTTTACGTTCTGAAAATGCTTCCATCGGAATTTTCGTGGTAAAATACACACTGTCAGTTTGCAGAAGCGCTCGATTCCGCGTGGTTTCATAGATATAATTGAATTTATAACTCTCGACCACGTTGCATTTGCATTGCGTTGTACGTGAAATGTCGCAGTAATTCCTGATTAAAGCTATACCGCGACGTTTGTTGGTTAATTGTTCGCTTGAATTATATGTTCACCTTGGTTCCCTTATAGTATTTCTGATGGAAAAGGGTCCACGTTATCACCTGGTTGCTTCTGCCAACGGTATAGTTTAAACATGGGTAACACGTCCTACTCTATCAGTAAAAACGTGCGTATTTTTATGTTTATTGCTTACTGACTTCTTGAATATAACTTGCCACGTGTACGCGAGTTAATGCTCATTTATCTGAAAGATGACGACCAACTTTGATGTTCGTTATTTATCCGAGGAAAACATTGTTCCCCACTTCCACCACTTCAGCTACAACTCTTCTATCTCCGTACCATGTGCGATTATGATTTGGATTACAGTTGGTCTATGCTTCCGCCGGCTGCAGAATTCACTGACTGCTGCCAGTATGTTATCTCATTTTCAGTCAGAACTGAAGGAGATCATTACCACTTTCACCCCCGACGGTCTGAATACATGTTTATCCTGAATTCTCCCGTGATCTGCTGACCAACTTTGACCATAGCTTAAGTAAACTGCACGGAACAGCCACCAGTGTGAACGCATACCACATACTTCGGCGTTGATCGTAGTTTGAGCCAAGTGGACGGAGCAGCCACTAATGTGAACGCACACCACATACTTCTCTGCCGACTCGCGTGGTGGGGTGACGGTGGGTTCCGAGTATGGTCACGGTGGGATGGCAGTGGGTTATTGAGCTGTACCGCAGTTTTATGGCTTTTCGTTCACACATTCATCTGTGAGCGATGAAACACTCCTTTTCTTCTTTCCCATTACTGGTTTGATTTTTCTAAGCACATTCCACATTTTTCCGAATTCTGTTCCCCTGTGTTTGTGCGCTATCCACAACCTAATTGTGAAGGTCACTGATGGCGATGCTTCCGCCTCCCTTCCGGGTGATCTTGGGTTCAGTAGTTTATGACCGCAGTTACAACAAAATCGTCGTGGAACATGTTGAAACGTGCATTCCTATAGAGATGGACAATTAATCAGCGCATTCGTAAATATTTGATTAGTTTTGTTTGCGATCGGTGTCAGCGGATGTCATCAAGATCGGCAACTTTTGTGGTTCAACCAGCAGCACCGTACGCCGAATCGGCTCTGATGGATGCTTCACGCGACTCTCCTACTGACCGTGGGTTTACTTTCCGTTCATTAATTTCAGGACAGATCTAACTGAAAGCGACGTCATTGTCTGCAATCCAAATACATTGGAGAACAGTTGTGATGTTGCTGAGAGTTTGCGTAGCTGATTTCTTCAAACCACCATCTGTATGGACCTGCTCAAGTTGCTGTTAAATGTGCCACGTCCCCATCTTCCGAGCTTACCGAGGGATCCACGGACATCGTTGGAGTCACCACGATCGGTCGTACTGCGGGCTGTTGAGCCTGGGAAATATCATCACCTTGGGTCGAGAAAACCTTCAGACGGCGTATCCCATCTGTTGATGGGTCCTTCGGAGTTGGTTGTCCAACTGAACGTGGAGGGATTGAATATATTTAAGTCCTTGAACTACACCTTGTGGCTTATTTTGTGCCGCGTTTTCGACAGAATCTTGACTTCCCCACCCACTGTTGTTATTTACGTTGGACACGGCAAGCCTCCGTATATAGAGTTTTTGTTAGATGTTACTTCAGAACTCAAAGAGTTGTTAACTGAAGACTTCAGTCTAAACAACTGCAATTTCCCTACAAGGCTCTCCATTACCTCTAGTATTTGTGATAAATCTGCCAGGATTTTTGTAAAACAATCCACCGGTCACGGTGGATATTACAGCTGTGGTAAATGTACACAGAAAGGTTTATGCCACATTGACGAAATAATATTCCCCATTACCGATGATCGTGTGCGCACGGTTATCATGTTTTGACGTGATGTGCTTACTCGAACAACTCCGTTCGCCGAAATCTGAACTGATATGATTGCCTCCTTCGTTGTTGATTATACGCATTCCGCTTGTCTGGGAGTTGTTAAAAGGCTTGTTAACCTGTGGAGAAACGGACCAATTGGAACGAATGCTCGTCTCCCAGCGGGTGGTGTTTTGTTGGTTCATAACTATATGCTTCAGCTTCATAAATGCTCACCACACGAATTTTCTCGAAAATATCGTGGTTGGAATGACGTAGGCAACTGGAAGGCGACGGATTGCAGACAATTTTTGTTATACAAAGCACCTGTAGTTTCAAAGGACGTCCCTGATGAATTACACTATAAACATCTGTTAACCCTCTCCATTAGTATATATCTTTTGTCGCCCACTTTTGTACAAGACCCACTTAAGTTTTGTCCGTGATGTTATGAGGTTGCGTGGGTCGCAGTTTAAAGATGTGAATGGGTTGCGAGAGATGGTGTTCAGCGTGCATTCTCTCGCTCATTTGCCCGGTGATGTTAATAACCACGGTCAACTGGATACATTTTCCGCGTTTCCCTTTGAGTCTTTCATGTATCAAATAAAAAGAGGGATTCATGGGAGCATGAACCCCATTGTACAGATATATAAACGATTTGATGCAATTAGGAATTTGGGTTCGTACCCATTATCGAGAGGCTAGATGACAGACTGTGGGGTTTTGGATTCACGTTGTTTACCAGCGTTCTGCGTCTTTGGTACATAATGACAGTGATTGTTCAATCGTTTCCCCTAATAATGCCTTAATTACAGGTAGTGAACCGTGTATAGTCGTTGGCGTTTCTCCTGATGGTCTTGTATTCTCAGTACCTTTGGAACGATTGCTCCATTCTTAAGGCATTGTATAGACTCGAGAGACCTTTCTTCTTCGTTCGTCAGAAAACAGTCTCATACCGTTTACTCCAGGAGGCAGTCAGACCTCCTTTGTAAATGTGTGCAGTTTCGCTGTCGTAATGGTTGGGTATGTGTCCATTTTACATTCCTTGAAAAGATAACCTGCAGATTACATGATCTTTTTATGATATATCCACAAATGTTCACGATAAGACAAACGGAAAGATTTTCAAATGTTCAGTGTTGTTCGCTTCACTACTGGCGACGTGGCTGTTGTTCCAGTGAACTGGATGCTGTCGGAAACGTTAGCTAGATGGCCAAAGCCTCAACAATACAGAAAATGCATAAAGTTGGTAAACTGCCATGGAGCAGTTGGGCGATGCTCCCGGGGAAGCTTATGTGCGAAAGCAGTAAGTTCTAGCATGTAACGTGTTTTACTTCAGGCACCGAACACTTGGCAAAGCGGTGTATGAAGCGGTATATACCGGACAAAACACTCATCCTACGCCACCATCTGCATCGGTTCTCTAGAGAACCATCTCAACTATTATTAGACCTATGTAATGCAATTCTGTTTTTAGGAAAAAGAAGTCTTCATTTTGAAGTACCCACCCTCTCTTCCTCATCGCCGTCATCTTCGTCCGCCTCGCCGTCTCCTGCGGTTCAGCCTGCTTCTGTTAGCACGCTGCAGACTGGAAACACACCGACATTCCCTAAATTCCCACCGGTAAATTTGGGGACTATTGCAACCATCAGCGCTACTAACACAAATGATTACGTTGTCGACAGTGATGGTAAGCGTTCGCACATTTCAATAATTATGCTTCGTCTGCTGTTTTTGATCAAATGAATGAGCGCCTAGCTTTCTTAACGGCGAACATTTTGAAAATACGTTGGGTGCTGGAACAGTCACTTGACAGTACGGCGTCCACGTCTCAGTGTGTGGAGTCACGCGTCGAAAAGGCACTTTCTCTCCCGATTTTGTCATCAGAAGACTGCAGTCGAACGGAACTGCTGTTGGGCAAAGATTACCGCGCGGAACAACTGGTATGTTTTGTGCTGATTACTGATCATTCCCATGAGCATATGCGCTACACTCGTCTCAGGGCACCAACTCCCGGTGGACTGGTTGCCCAAATGATGCAAACCGTCCTCCATCCGGTATTTGCGAAACAAATTAATTATACGGGAATGAACTAGAAAATTGCTTTTCGGGACAACAAGACTTTGGCGATTATGAGGGGTAGATTGTTCTCATCCTTCTATATTTACTCCGTATCTGTAGAGGTTTTCCTTGCGAAGAAGGGCGTGAGGCAGGTGACGGGTTGTTGCTGTCCGCGGCCATCCGAACATGGCTGAAGGGGTCTAGGGACAGAGGCGTTGCGAGACGATGAACTAAAAGGTGTTCTGAACACAATCTGTTAAGGTAGTCATCGCATCATGACACTTGAAACGACAGTTTCTGGTACCTTTTTCTCTTGGAGACTGAAGTACCCCTTTTTTCGAGGAAATTGTTCCTCGCACAATTTTTAATCATCCTGTCACTGTACTGCTGGCTGTGTACATAAATATCTTATTTTTATAATGGCTTTCACTGCCTCGTGATTTTAGTGCAGTTGCGATTGGTTTTCACGACAAACGAGCCACAGTGGGGGTATTTTCTTGCCGTGGAGTAACGGTAGGTTGTGGTGGGGTAAGAGTGCCGTTAAGGTTGAGTGGAAGAGGGGTCAATGCTGGGTGGCGGTGGGGTCATGGCGGGGTGAGTGACTATTTGATGGGTTCAGCGTGGGGCAGCTGTGGTGCCGGTGGTGAGGTGGGATGTTGGGTACTCCATTCTCACCCCGCTTATAAAATGGTGGGGTGACAGAGTGATCCGCCATTCCACCGTGAGCACCACCACCACCCCTCGGAACCACACTGGATGATGGGGTGCCCCACCGCCAGCCCACCGCCACCCCACCATGACCCCACCAAATTGTTTGGGTGACGGGCGAATGTGCTGGTAGGTTTAGGCGTTGATCATAGTTTGAGTGAACTGTAAGCACTAGCTACTAGTGTGAACGTATACCAGATAGTTAAACGTTGATCATAGTTTGAGTGAACTGTACGCAGCGGCTACCAGTGTGAACGCAAATCATCTAAGGTACTGCGTTATCTGCGGCCAGTCTTCGTAGATAGGCATCGATACAGCCTCCTTGTTTGCACACCTCATGACTTAAATGGAGTTTTGTAAAATGCTGAACAGTTCCAGTCACACCTTCTGGAGATCAATCGGCGAAAACGAAATCCTGAAAACATGATCGGCAAACTCCTGTTCACTCTGCCTCATACAAAAATGTTGTGAACCATATAATGTACATTGACATTGTTGCACGCGTTTGTTATTTCGACTCATATGGTTTGCGTTGATATTGGTGGCTGCTCCGTTCGGTTGACTCGAGCCGCGGTCACCGCCTAAATATGCCGCATTTATTCACTTTAATAGCTGTTCCGTCCAGTTGACTTCAGCTATGATCAATGCCCAAGTATACAGTATGTGCTTACACTAGTAGCTGCTCCGTCAAGTTCACTCAAGATACGATCAGCGCATTCGTCCTACCTTACGAGTTAAGTTAAACCGTACTCCATGCTTGGACACTTAGGACTGCTCCGTTCATTTGTCCTATTTTACAAATTATGCAAAACCGTTCGCTATGCTGAGACACATGGGTGGACGAATGAAGTCACTGGGGGGACAACGTGGGGATAAAACTTCGAATGATGTATTTGATAATTATGGATAAGTATACATACTACCTCCGCTTTTTTTCAGCACAGAATGTAGTCTGCGGTTTTCATGCGTTATGGGTGTCCCTCCGGATGATGGAAACTGTGTATCAGATTGAGTCATCATCATCATGTCGTTTATCGCTTCTGATATCTGTAAGAACTCCGTGTACGCTTGCAGAAATAAACTCACGTTCTTTAATCATATCAACGGGGTGATCGTTCCAGGTAATGCTGGTTCGCGCTTTATTCGACCCGTTTGCTAGCGGCACATTGTTAGCGGACCATGGTCGGCCCACTTCGGCTTGATGTACAGCCAACGACACAGCGAATAACTCAGAAACTTCCTATCCGTTCGGCCGACGATATGGAAATCACGTTTGAACCTATGGCAAACAGCGTGCGAATGCAATTTATTTTTTCTCGTTGTCTACCGTAGCCATTCGGTGGCAGGGATAAGCCTTCGAAGAGTTCGTCATTTGGCAAATATCACGGACGAATTTTACCTACTTATATGCTTGCGTACGGCATCACGTACATGAAAGTAACTCGGCAGGATGTTACAGCCGAAGGCCACATGGGATGCCCGCATTTGCGTAGTCATCTTATCCATGACGAATGTTCTCACTATAATCTGTTCGCCAGTCATTTCCAGAAAACTTTCGAACGATCTTCGTAGTGAAGCACACTTTTCGCTACGAACGTACCCGTACATCACGGACC
This sequence comes from Paragonimus heterotremus, assembly GCA_013368495.1. Taxonomy (NCBI): domain Eukaryota; kingdom Metazoa; phylum Platyhelminthes; class Trematoda; order Plagiorchiida; family Troglotrematidae; genus Paragonimus; species Paragonimus heterotremus. Next base: position 8,765 of record LUCH01006816.1, read on the forward strand.
GAACGTGTCCCATACCGTCTGTTACGAAAAACTTATATAACTTCCAGTTTCAAAAGTGTGAGGAAATATACAATGACATGATTGTGTCTTGTGCGGCATCCACATTCACAACATGCGGGAAACGTCGAAATAATTTAATCCGCATTCGCTGGGCGAAGCTGATATGCGTATATCTGTCGCCTTCATCCCTCATAGTGCGCACCACACCCATCGCACTCATTATCGACAACACCATGTCGAGGTTCCCTAATGTTCCGTGACCAACCTTGCGTAGCAAACTCACTTGAGATTGCAGGCTTTAACTCGCGGCGGATGTATCCAAAGTCAGCGGTTGTGAACTTCTCGTGAACATCCGCTACTTACTGATTAAAGTCAGCAGTTGGTGTATTATACTGGGACAGATTCCTGGATTTGTTCAACTCACTGATGGTGAGTGAACGATTTGTAGGATGTGATTTAGGTGGCAGACGACTGGTTGGGTTGGTTGTTCTCCACCTCGGAAGAGGTTATAACCGAACAAGCATCTCGCCAGTCCACATGAAATCGTGATCTGCAACGTGTGTTGCGGGACCTGATTTGTAAAAACTGACAACAGTTAACCCACAAGACGCGTTACGCGACGCACTCTGCAACAACACGGTTAGTTTTCCTTATATGGTAAACCCCCTCCGCGTAACATGGTTCCATCTTTACCCCCATCCCGTCAACTCTGTGCACCCTGTCGACCAATCCTGTGTGTCCGTAGTGCGCTGGTCGTCGCTGACTTGCATTTACAATAAATGTGTCGTGAGGATGCCATCTCCCGCACTGTTAACGTGAGCTCAAATACTGTTGATCAGTCTATCTCGTTTCAACAGCATTTCGGTAGTGTCGTGTCCCGGCGGCGCCACCCAAACTTGGGTGCAGTTGGGACCTACTTGGAATGTTTCAAGATTCAATCCAGCTCTTCATTTAGCATCCGATCAGCCGAACTTGCGTTAGGTGACCATAGGAGACGCGTGTACGCACGCACCCGTAGGTCTGACGTATTGCGCTCAGCTTGCGGTTTACGGGGAAGAGCCGCCGGACAAACAGAATACCCCTCCTAATTCAACGTCAACGGAAACATCAACGGGGACTTCCGCGTTACCAAATTCTTCATGATACACAATTATCCTTGTGATGTGGTTGCAGCGCAGTACGAAGTTTCGCTGCTTCCGCGACGGCCACTGCTGTGGTGGACCACACTCACACTTACAGCATGAATCCAATGACCAGGAATTGAGATTGTCCGTTTACAGTAGAGTATCTACTGCCATGCATGCACTTCTTGCACGTATATCAGTCGTTCGACAGTCAACTGGAAGGCTTCCCAGTAATCCCCGCTGGACCAGACAATTCGATGGGATTTTGGAGGTTCTTGTGGTGAACTACGAGGCGCCCAGGAGAACATAAGTCAGTTCATCCGGCGTGGCCGCATTCACAGAGCTGGGAGTGATGGCCAGAAGCCAACTAGAAGACACAGCGTCCAACCAATTGCTGGACAAGCTTGGGGAATTTCTTCGGAATTGCGGGGTGAATCAACATCACCCGTTCTCCTGAAATGGGGTTAAAAGTCCTGATAGGTGTGAAAGTCCGCACAAAAAGAGTGGAGGTGATTCACCTCCCTTTACAATTAGGATACGCGAAGGTGTGATCGTACGCTGTGTATGATACAGGCAGTGGCCCGCCTGAAAACCTGCAGATATTCACCATTACTCCACACAACCGGGTGGCGGTGATTCACAGACGGTTATTACCGAGGACACTGGGTCTATCCGGCTCATGTGAACACCTGCGTGAACAATGTGACAGGCCCGTGTGGGATGATGGGTAGGTGATTTTTGCGTTGTGATCGCATGCAGTTATCAGACCGGATTTGGAACAAAGACACTCAAGCTGGGTTCCAACGAAATTCCAGCCGGCTGCAATAAGACGAATTAATCTGAAAGGTTTCAAACGAACTGGAAATCTCAGACGTTATAGGTGTGCCAGAATTTTGAGGAAAAATGGCAAACTAGATTTAACCAAGTTCACTTGTTCAGTCTATGTTCCAATTCGTTCCTATCCCATTCAATAGTTGATCATTAATGTGTGCATCGTTTGCAACCATGAACCGTAGAGACGCAGTTTCGTTCTCCATTTTATTTACTGAAAAATGTGGTACTCAGTTTCATTCTATTTCTCCGTGACAATGACGAATTGTACTTCGGCTTTCAATTTCACCTTGTTCTATATTGATGGATCTGGTCGTCGCTGTTCAAGCACATATCTGCCTGTTTGTCTTTCTCTCGGCTTTCGACGCTGCACGTTAACCCACATGGTTAACCGGAAAGCATAGATTGTGACATGTTGGGCACACCGTTCGTTTGGGTTTTTCTACAGAGTTCCGTCATCGTGTGTGTCCCGGCGATCTGAGCGCTTCTGATTGGCCCACATGGTCGTTTGGGACACACACAAAGTCATATGCTTTCTACCAAGAAATTTTTTTCTACCGTGTTCCGTAATAATACGCCCGCGTCATTCACCTCTGCATACACTCCAACGCCTTTTATATTTCGTACAACGGAAATAAATCTGCACGGTTCTCAGGAATCCATGTCACCGTACCCTATCGCACTTCGAAGCAATTTTCGACTCACGGCTCGCCCAACAAACGTAAATAACGCGAAATTCGCGTTCCTCAAACATCGTAAGTCACAATATGATCCATTTTTGAAAAATAAAAAATGAACAACAACAACAACAACAACAAATGAACGATAAGACCGTTTTCAACGAATGGTCAGTTAAAACAGGCAGATATGAGTCTATGGCGCAGATTTCGACGATTTCAACTTCTGCACTAGGTACCGGGCCATTAAAACGAATGTTTCTGTGAAAATAAGTTTCCCAAACACAAAAGCTCAGAAACTTACGGTCTACGACTAGCATTCATGGGTGACCGGCATTCCCCAGGTAACAATCGGCCAATCAGCCTTACCAGGATTCCGTGTAAGACAATAGAGAGCTTATTAAAGCGTGCTTTCTTAACCACATTTTATCAACCCATCGTTTTTCTTCTACCCAGAGAGGCTTTCTTCCTAATCGGTCATGCATAACTGATTCTTGTTTTCATGGACAGTCTGACGGAGGCCAGAGATAATGGCCTTATCTCAAACGCCATCTTCTTCGACTTTGCCAAGGCTTTTGACCGTGTCCC
>LUCH01006818.1:11369-22139 GCA_013368495.1 Paragonimus heterotremus
GTCGACAAAGAGGTCGAGAATCCGCTTTCACATTCCTGGTGGGAGACTGATGGAGAGATCTGAACAATTCCATGATGAGCTTCATTATCCAATTGAATATTTGTTAACCAAGCGAACCAATTGTTCGAGATACGAGACCGCATATGTTATGGTTCAGGGTCAATCCTAGCTACGGCTAGGAACCCCCTTAGATTAACATTGTGTTAATGAAGACCTTCACCACAGAACGTAATGTTCAAAAGTTCCGTCGAAATTTTTGACTCAAGAGATCGTCAATCGTTCTTTGGAAACATACAGTCTCCAAAGTGTATATGTCAAAATTGGTGAAGGTTGTAACACGCTCTAAAGGACGTGTATTTTACCATCCCCTGCTCTGTGCATTTGATGATATGCATTTTCGACATCAGTAACGCTGAAAAATCTATCGATTGGATACCTTATCAGTGTCATCTAGTTTTGGCTTGTCATGTGCATCGATGTAAGTAAAACGATTAACCAACTGGCTACAATCAACTACCATTGATCTTTCGGCTTTCACTAACAATAACGAGTACTGGGATCCACCAGAGACTTATAAATTGTTCGACTGTGTTTCCCTTGTGCAAGCAGTGTCTTTTTGACTGAATGAAAGTCTCATCTTCGAAGTTGTGACGTACCGATTTAGCGGTTCGCAGTTCGGCCTTGAATGGGGCTTGTAAAATCAGCTCGCGTGGTGACACAAACTGCAGTGAGATCCCCTAATACAAACTGGTTGTCTTTGAAAAGAAGCCTTGAGTTCTTACGTAGTTTGAGGAAATCATGTCCTGACAAAACATACCGACAAAGTTCTTGGATCAAAAGCAAGAATGACGACTGTCTCCATGTTTCAAAGACATAAAGCAATACCCACAAGTGGCACTAGTGGAGTTCAGAATATTTTGTACCTTCGAATCCCTCACATGCCACCGGTTACGATTGACGGTGGCCCGGGAGACGCAGCTCCCAGCAACTATAAGCGTCCGTAGTGCAATTCCATCCACAGCACCATCAATAATTGCATAAGATGAGCATCCAACCATCACTACTGTGGTGAAGGATGGAAGAACTGTATACACAGCTGAACACCCCGCGTCACTACATAAACGGTCACTGGAACAATCCGCTTAGACGTCACAGTTGAGGAGGTGGCAACAAACAAAAAGAACAGCAGGCCGGATAAAGGAATATCAGGTGACCTGGCGCATCTCATCTAGAGGTGGTATGTGCTTTCAAATCTCAGTGGCTTAGTACACTTCGAAGAAAGTGATCATCCTGTTGAAAATTCAACAGGCGGTAATTCGCCACCCTCATGTGCACCTGAACAGCCACCGTCTGAAGGCACTGACTCGCAGCTGTGTTTCCTAGTTCGGCATGGAAGAACAACCGGGGCAGCTGGTACACTCCTGTCACAGCTGCAGTTTCACGTCGAAAGCGTCGCCAAAAGTACTGCTCTACTCTCGGTTAATCCACAGTTACGTTGCCTAAAGCATAGTTGGGTTTTGCCGGACTTCACCATGGTCCGACCGTCAGTGCCCGCTGCATGTGATCGCAAGTTGTTCTGATGTCAGCCGCTATCACACGAATAACCAGAGTGATCAAAAACTGGTCAGCCGACTCAGATGTAAAAGGACGTTGGCCAACAAAAACTTTTAGCGGATTGTTTTCTCAATGTCTGTTGAACCCTACCGGCTGAACGGCACCCACTATGTTCGAGCACTGCCTGACCATGCTCAGTCCAACGATCAGGCGAACTGCCCTATGGGCACGTCGCAGAAGAAACGACTGTGGAAGTGTTGAAAACACTTATCACTCAGCGAATAAAAGTGAATCCACAAAGACCTGGAGGACGACGTCCGCACGAGACTTCCAGTGGATAGAAGGTCGCTTTGCCGTCAGGGCCCACCTACCCAGTTGTCACTCACTCAACATCCAGAGATAAGAACAAAGCAAGTACAGCCAACGGCACGGAGCCAAACGCCGACAGGTCAACGGTGATTGAGCTGGCTTCGCCCCCTTAAAACTTCAGCAACTTCGCTAGATGGTCTTTTTACTACATTCAGAGAACACTGGGAAACAACGTTTGTGAAGTTCAGATTGAAGCGGATGTTTGGATACGGATGCTAGCCAGTCACATGGTCGTGGTGTGTGGAGGTAGTAAACAACACAGATTACAGTGGATTACTACCCAGTGACCGGGCTGAAATATAGTGAGTATCGATCACAACCGTCTATTAACTCATCTACATTTTATAGACGTGTGCATTCTATTCCGTTACATTCAGCTGCGGTTCGTAGCCGCGATGGCGCATTTTTTCCAGAGAGTGAAGTAATTTTTCAATTATCGTGCAAGCATTTCATGTTAATGTGGTTTCTCTAACTAGACACGTGATAGCTTAGTAAACAGGCAATCGATTACCTGGATGTTAAAAGTAAAAATGAAAGCCTGACGATCAGGTTTCAATCAGGTTGTAGTAGCTCCGTTCCAGGAGTACCGTCCAACATTGTGATTGAGAAGCGTGTGGAGAACTACATTTCTTATGAGACCATCAACAAGATATTATCTAAACTTCAAATCACCATGAAAGTAGAAACTAAAGCATCAGTGGATGTAATATTAATGAGACAATCTGTCGGAATCATACGGACGACGGTATATCGCAAACCAACAACCACCGACATGATATTGTTGTTCAGCAGTAACCATCCGATCACATAAAAAGCTGTGTACAAACCCTACTTCGTTGAGTAACCACCCACTACAGTAAATCTGAACCGCAAAAAGAAGACAGCTCTATAAGTAATACACGTCAAACGGCTACCCCAGGCCATTCATAAACGCGTGCACCAGCACCCGACCGACTGTCGTTTCCAAAAAGGTCATCACCTTGCCTTGAACAAACTAAATCTCTGGGGCAACTAAGCGCATCATGGGAAAATATGGAACCAAAATCGGATACGAGCCAACAGAAAGCCCTCGCAAAATCGAAGATTCAGTTGAGCAGCATTGACGAGCGGGTGTAGTATACCCTGTTACCTGCGAAGACTGTGGTTAATCCCACGTAGGCGAAATTGGTGGGCAGCTGACGACACGCCTACACGAACACCACTTCGCACTAAAAAAAGTAGATCAGAAGCCACACCTTTGGCAACACCACGCGAACACGGGTCAAACTGGCGGTCGCCAAGGTGGTCGGAAAGGCAAACGAGGGGCAGGAACGAGCAGTCCTCGAATGTATGTTCTCTCATAATGCTTTCGACAGTAACATCGATCTCGGCGCTGACCACACCCCATTGGCCACATAAATACGGTGAAGATTAGCGACAGACAGACAAACATGCTGACCTGCCGGTAAATAATATGTGAGTTTTCCATCATATATATATATATTTATGTATAAATATACCACTAAAACCGTGAAGAATGGCGAAGGTGTCACAATATGGGAAAATAAAAGGGTGAAGAGAAAAAAGTGTAGAGGGATTAGAAGGAAAAGATTACAACGATGCAGACACAGACTCGCAACATGAGCGTCATAGACTTCTATTCTTCGCCACATCAGACAGCGTCCCCAACCAAAGGCGTTCAGTGCCAGGAAGCACGGAGTGATCTAATATGGCAAGCTTCACAGTAAGTACTCCGAACCCAAGTCATGTGCTGACCACCGGACTGCCACATCAAGCCTAATCCACCATTCGCAAACAAGACGTGATATGGTGGGCGGTACATTTAAATTCGTTAGATGTGGCCAAGCCAAGATTGCCTGTGGGATGAGATCAATATTGCCGTGAAAAGTCTTTTTTTCTTTGCTTTCGTTCCCCCTTTGAATCACGTCTGCTGACTCAGGTCTCAACAAGATGATGCAGTCGTAGGTCCGAATGATGAAACCGCTAGCCACTTGCTTTGCTGCGCTTGGGTTGTCCATGTCTGCCGATCCGCCGTTCGTGGGTCATTTCATCATAATCGTCACTGCCTTCATCATAGACAGCAATATATTAGTGGTACACAGTTATGCACAACTGCCACACAACCATGAAGAAAGGAAAAACAGTTAACTCACTATAGGAAGAGAGAAGAAAAAAGGAAAGGGGAGGGCACATGACAACTAAAAATATCCACGTCTGTATTCAACCATTCAACATAAGGGCGCCTACGCCTTGTAAACAAACAAAGGAGCTTTAAGTGAAAGTAAAGCGTCATCAGCAAGACAGCTTCCTTACGGCTTTCACGACCCAGCTACAACCTGCTGTTGACGCACTACGATCCAACCCTGCAAATTATGGTTGCAGCAGATGCCTCATACTACGGTGTTGGAACGGTCGTTTCTTACACTTTTCAGGATGGTTCCAAGAAGGCTATTGCCCACGTCTCTCCCACGTTTAACTTCGCAGAGGAAAATTACTGCCAGATCGAGAATGAGAGCCTCGCAGTCATTTTCGAGGTGAGGAAGTTTCATAAACTTCAATACGGTCGGCACTTTTCCCTGTTAACCGACCATAAGGCACCACCGTCTATTTGTGGATCGGAGAAGGGCATTTTGGTTTATTCCGCCAGTCGACTGCAGCGATCGGCCATAATTATGCTGAGCAATGACTTTGACATTTGCTACCGTCGCACTGACGAGTTCGGCCAAGCAGATGGCCTGCCGAGCCTAACCAGCAACCAGCACGTGCCCGAGGAAGACGCCGTCATAGCTGCTCTGACAGTGGAGGACGACGTTATCCGTCAACTCACAGACAAGTGGAATAAAGTAAACCAAAGCCGGCCGGTTACGACAACGCGACGAGTAAACAAGGAATATATTGCCGACACGCGAAGAGGACGTGAGAGCGAATGGATGACAAGACGAAACGGTAACACAACGGAACGACAAACCAAAAGGCAGCGGGGTACTTGTCAGTGTACATACTCATTAAAAACAGTTGTCTGAACACATACAAAAGTTGAAAACAACAAAAGTACAAATGGCAATCGTAGCTAGCAGTAAACAACTGGAGTCTCTACAGACGCCTTCCGTAGAATCCCGCAGACTGCCGTCGACATCCGGCGCGTCACAGCAGTGAATACGATTCCAATCCAGTTCATGGCGTTTGTTCGAAACAAATGGCCCCCGGTTCCTCCTGCTGACGAGATCAGCCAATTCTACCGTCGACGTGACTCGCTGACATTAGTGAATTTCTGCATTATTTTTGCTGATCGCGTGGTCATTCCTGTCGCCCTCCCCCTCCCTGTGCTGCGACAGTTCCACTCTAGTAATCCAGGCGACAGCAGGATCAAAGCAATCGCTCACGACTACGATTGTTAACCCGACATGGACGGCCATATCGGGCAGCTGATGAAATAATGTTCAAGGTGTCAACAGGCTGCCACACCACCCACCAAGCAGGAGCCCATACCTTGACAAGCGTCCAGAGGCCCATGGTCACGTCTTCGCTTGGATTTCGCTGGTCCCATTGATGCCTATTCCAAAAGGCGTGAGATAGTCATACGTTCTCCGGCTACCTCCCTCAAGACGACCAATGTCTTGTGTCGCGTTTTTGATCACCATAGATTTCTCGACATTTTCATGCCAGACAAAGGAATCGTTGCAGGTCTGCACACTTTGAGCACTTTTGCCGCCGTTCCCTTATTCAGCACATCCGCTCTTCACCGTATCATCCGCAGTACAACAGCCGAGCTGAAAGTTCGGTGAACACTGTAGAACAGGCGCTGCTGAAATCTAGCGGGGAGGGGACACAGACGAGGTGGTACATGATTTTCAGTTGGTATATCGCACAACACCCAACTGTGCAACTCCCGACGGCCGATCGCCAGCCGAGGCTCTTGTGGGTCGCAAGATTTACACAGTCCATCAGGCTCTCATTCCGACGAACGAGCCAACGCACGTGCATGACTCAAACACCAACGATTTGACTATTAAACAGACCGTTTATGCTCATGACTATCGAACTGGTCACAACAACTGGATGGGCGCAACCATGAGTGTTCGTCACGGAAAGGTGTCCTATGATATTCCTATTAGTGGCACAATATGAAAACTTCATCGCAACCGGTTTTACCCTCGGCACGTTTGCAATTCCGGATCCAGCCACTCCCACAGTTCCATCGTCCCATGCCGAAATCTCCACCAGCCTCCTGCTCAGATTTAGACAAACCACATTAGACACCCGCACCGCCTTTTGCAGTTGGACCCTGGGGTCAAGTGCTTCGGATGACTGGTGTCTCAAACGGGAGATGTTGGGGAAAGTTTATTTTCCCCAAAGACGGTTTATTTTCTGAAATATCCGACAAACAATTTGTGATCTTTAATTTCATATTTTCGCGCTATAACTTGCTAGACCTTGATTTAGGCGCACGTTTCTCCCCTGTTTGTGATTGATCCATTCCATCTTCGATTCATCACTTCAGGTGGAATTCTTCAGGACCGTTCAAAAACTCTATATATGCAGACGCTGATCTGTTATGTTGCCTTTTGTTCTGGGAGGTGGTCAGGGTCTCCTGTGTTTTTCCAGGGTCTTCCTGCATCATTACACTCTGTGCTGTGTCCGTGCGCTAGCCGTGTATCGTGGCAGTGACCAACGGGGCATGACAAATATGCTTAAAAGCTGACAAGTTATTTGTTCCGAAGATGCCGGCGATCTTCGTCACTGCTGATGCTATGTTTCCACCATACACCGCTAATGCTTCGGATAAATCGATGGTCGCAAACGAATAATCTGTGATCATCGTCCGCGCTACCTGAGCAGATCCCGGAGCCTCACAATAAGACTATCCTTACGATGACATTGTACACGCGGTCTTTCACAGAAGGACTGAGATCATGCCGACACCACAGATGACAATTTGATAAACTTCATGCAAACCTCCGCAGTGCAAACTGTGATCACATCCGACATTCCATCGCTGCTGATAGATCCCGACTACTAATAATTGCTCACCACCAAGGTCAAGGGCAACCGCAGTAATTCCAATCTTGCTAATCTTACACTTAGTAGGTGCAACGATCAAACAGAACTAAAGCACCTAGTTCGTTCATTTCTTAACTCCCTGTGAACCCTCATAAATTAGGGCGACGTCGTCCTCATACTCAGTGTCTCAAAGTAGGATGCCTGGAGGCAATTTCTCACCAACATATGTGCAGTTTGTCGGGGCACATTCTAGGATCTTGTCCACTGCAAAGCTGAATAGATATGGCGAGGTTTGACAATCTTATCACGCCCCGCTTGAGATGCTGAGGTCAGGAAAAACGCTGTCAGTATTGTCGGTACCACAGACAGCAGTATAGCAGTGATTCTCACTCATGCTTACCTATCACACATCCATGAAAAAAGCAACTCTTGTACAGGAAGATAGGAGAAAACAGAAGGGAAGAAGAAATAACCTTAGTTTCAAAAACGGCTGTCTATATTCAAACATTCAGCACCAAGGTGTGTACGCCTTACGGACAAAAAAAACGAGTTTTGTGTGAAGATGGGGCGTCATCAGAAAGAGAACTACCTTACGGCTTTCATTGCTCCACTTTATTAGGTGTACCACTTCGCAATCAACTCGACCAAACAATCACCACTTTTACACCAGTGAGCTCAATTAGTCGCAGTCCCACCCAAAATTTCCAGCCTCCCACTCTGGAAGTCGCAAGGTCTCCAGCCGGGGGACCAACCCGACTTACGCTAGCCAACCCATTGGTGAATGACACCATGTTCCAACCCCATATCATCACCTGTCCAACTCACACCTTAAGCCAGTCGGTGGCAGCGTCAGCAAAGTGTGCTCGGTGTTGCAGATGACTAATTGTCCTCCTTAGTTAAGAGACTAACCGTTTAGGTCTTTGGAAATACAAAGGCTGAGCAAAGGAACGCACTTGACAATCACTACTAAAGACTCGCTTTCTAACCTCTCAGTTACTTGCTAACTGCCACTGCCAGTTGCATGCAATCTGACGCGGGCAAATAACCGAAGACGGCTCACTTCTCCAACCATGACCGGCCAAGATTCGCCGCCTTAAATTGATGCAGCCTTCGCTGCCGCTTTAAATACTCTTCAGAGAGATGCTTGTCTGTCGCCGGAGATGCCCTAGAAAAGCGAATACCAAACCAGAAACGCACTAAAATTATATCTACCGACGCTACGCCGCGAATGTTGCAGCTTCCAAAGTAGACAAACCGTTCGACAGCTGCCACAACTTCATTGCCCAACAACAAGCTTAGGTGATACCAACAGTCTCGCAGAAGCATTGTGCACTGTGGAGATGCGAGGCGCAGTCGTATTAAGGGAAGTGCAAAATTACTTTCGTTAGTGCCGTTTCATAAATGTCCAATAGCAACACCTTATCGTCAACCATGAGCTCTCACTCTGCCTGAGTTCTGACAATAAATTACCTTCAGGATGTACTTATACGTCCCAAGCACGCCGTTCCTCGACAGACGGTCGCGGAGCGCAGATATGCCAACTGAATCGAAGACATCTAATTTCCAAGAAGACGACTGTTGGCCATCTGGATGAATAGTGGAGTTCAAGCATTTGGCGGAGTGTGAAGATGTGATCAATGCAGCCATGGCCAGGGAAAATTCCAACAAGCTCTCCAAATATATGTTCATGACGCGTTTCACTTAATCCTCGATGTAAAATAGCTGGGAGTGACCTCGACGCAATAGGAATCAGACTTTTTCCTCCGTGATTTGCAAACGAAGAGCGTGAGCTCTTTTTGAAAATGCGGACGGTGTTAGCAAAACCCCAGTCGTTTGGAACAATTTCATTGATCCAGAACTTCCAGGGCAAAGCTGTATGCTGTTCAACTAAGACTGGACATCCATCTCCAAGTGAGCAGGAGGAAGTTTGTGTGGGCAGTATGCCTTACGACGTTTCGAAACTTGTTCACGACAGATTTTTGCTTCAGACGGCAGAGAAATGTCAAATGACCAACGAACGTGGGCAGAGCGCGGAGGCGCAGTCAACTGCTGGGGTGCGCGAATGAGATGGAAAAGCTCCCTAGAGATTCAGACACTAGCGGATCGTTCAATCTGTTACGTCTACCAGGGCTCGTCACCTCATTGTACTTGATTCTGGAACTTCGGGCACTTAACGTTGCCGGCTGGGTTGTACTCACCACCAGAAGAGATATTTCGGCGAGCGGCGATGTCTTCTAGTGGACGAATGGAGACAAAACACTTAACAGCTTGACTAGTTGTGTCACATGAGGCGGCATCACACTTATGCATCGCACGCCGTATGTGCGCCCCTTGTGGTTCAATGCCGTCGATGGGGGAAAACCAAGATTAGAAACAGGCGCACATTGACAAGATTGAGAAGCCCATGACCCTGCTAGTTTACATACGTCAATTTGTGGTTGACAGTTAAGTGGCCTCATACCAAAACTTAAAAGCGGTCTTGGCATATAATAGTGGGTGGACAGAATCCACGCAGGCGTTCCAGATATATATTTTATCTTGGTTGCCGCCATGCCGCCGATAGCTCACGGCCATGTGATCAGTCTGTGTCGATAATTGACTCGGCGGTGGAGGTCGTCGGGTGGCCCGTTAACGTGTGGAACGTCTGAAGTTAGCACGCTTCAAAAACGAACATTTATCAACACAGACCTGCAGCAAACGTTCACCAATGTCTGTTCGACGAGTACCGTGGAAATGCGGACCACTTAACTCAGTCTTGTTGGCGCCTAGTCTGCGTAATTGAGCGTTCATGTCTGCAGCGAATAGTACGATGTCCGTAAGCCGTGCGATATGTAGAAGGTTCCTGACCTTTCCTGCTGCCTTGGTGTAGTGGTCAGGCTTGTGTGCCGTTTTGATCCGGAGGGCTGTTCTGATTGTGACCTCGGTCGTTGCAGGTTCAACCCTGTCAGACTGGCCAAAGGGGAGCAGCCAGACAAAAGCAACATGCGTCCGTTGTGAGGTGTCCATTGTGTATAGTGTTAGTGCGATGTGTTTCTGTTCGGTTTGCTGTTTTCTTTTTGGTCTGATCTGATTCTCTGTTCGTGCGTTTGGTTTCTCTGTGATGTAATATCTCTTTGTGAATGTGCCGAATGTCTTGGGTTGCGACTGTCGAGCTTGTTCTAGATGGTTGATGCAGCTGCGTGTGTCACCTGCTGTCTTGCGGTACAGGCTTTTGAGCCGAAGCCTTTGGTTGACGACCATAACCGCTCTCCCATCTAGGTCTCGGGGTCCTGGCAGTATCCTAAGCCCACAGAAACCATGACTTTACAACAGAAACCAAGCACCATACTGCATCGGCCATCGCGCTGGATAAACTGGGTCGCCCTATCTGTTGTACATGGTAGGGTGAATAGGCGAAAATATGCTACTACCAATCACTCACCCTCATACTGTCCCCCCAACATTAATTCCCGAGCAGATAACACTCACTCAAATCTCAGCTACCCGAAGCCAAACCTGAAATAGGCCCGGGGACGCTAGACGCCCTGTGTTGGAGCATGGAATGTGCGCACGCTGCTGGATCGATGCAGCTCTAGCGGACGGCCAGAACGGCGCGCTGGACTGATCGCGATGGAACTGCGTGGCTACGGAATCGACCTAGCAGCCTTGAGCGAGAAAAGGCTTGCGGACCAAGGTAAGTTACGGGAAGCAGGTGCCGGGTACACTTTCTACTGGATAGGTTACCCGACAGACGGTGCTCGGGAGCATGGTGTCTGTTTTTGCAGTCGCTGATCGCACCAACGCTCTGATGATAGGCGAACCGCACGGCATCAGCCCTCGAATGTTGTCTATGCGCCTGTGATGCGG
>LUCH01006819.1:13122-26047 GCA_013368495.1 Paragonimus heterotremus
CAATACGTCATTTTCTTGGTGTCAAAACCCTATTATGGTTTGTGTGATTATACGTTTCCATCGTGCGTTTGGATTGTTATATCTGTCAGGCTTTCACCATAAGCATCTCAGGGGAAATGTTTTCAGCATTGAGTACAAAATCATATTGCTTAAGCCGCTTAACCCTAAGTGTGAAATGTAGAGCGCAACGGTCATGGCAATTGGTGATGACTCAATTTTATACTCCACAACGAATGATTTGGCCCTCTTTATACAACGAAGAGTGAGATGGGTACAGTTTTGGTCTCCCGAACCTCCGTGTACAACCAATATCTGACACGTTTGCAGTTGTGTTTGTTTACGTCATTCGTGCCTATGGAATTTTAACGTGTAATTTGATGATTAATCACAGTGGATGTTTGTTACTTCTGTGATCAGGGATACCGATTATTTTCTTTTTGTTCAAAGGTGCTCGCTGCTCCCTTAAATAACATACATATCGAATTTATTGACATATACAGTGTTCTCCTGGGATGTGCCACAGATTTAGCATACGTCTCTGTGTGGATCGCACTCGTATCCGTACCGTTCATTGATCGTCGTTTGACACTTGACTTTTGCTTTCCATACACATTTTAGGGGTACACCTTTTGCTTTACTATATGTGTAAACACTCCATGACTCATTTTGAGGCACGTTTTTTTTCTCCTGAACTTCAGTTTTCGAAAAATCTGAAGAAAGTCGAGCCGGAGTTACATTCACCTGTAATCGCTCACTTTCACGAATGGCTTACCAGCGTCGGTCTAATATTCACTCGAACGCGACACTTGGATGTAGCCACTGTGTTCACGACACACGCCACATTGCTGGGTCGCTATTTGTGTGCATCTTCAGTTGACTTATACAATAATTTGCCGAATTTCGACTTAGACAAGGTAAGCTTCTTACTTCAACACTTTCATTTCATTTGCCTTTACCCTCGCGTTGGCGGCTACCTAGATAATTCTATCTATAAGGTTGTCTGCCATTTTTACTCGATCTGTTCATAACTACAATTATTTTGATTGCTTCTCATACGTACAAGAAAATTTTTGCTGCCTTTTGCTTATACTATCACTTTTTTCGATCTTCACCGGGACATTCTGAAGAAAGACAGCTGAATTTTTGCCTAAAGGTTCATGTGAGTGTGGTCGAGTTTTGAGCGGCTCGACAGTAATCTCCATAACATTCACATATATGGAGATAGCTACATCAGGTAGGCGTGGCTCATATGCCTGGGTCACCTGTTAGTCACCACGTTTTTGCCAGGATGTGTATTGAGAGCTGGACGTTATTACAAACAAACTGCATGCGCTCACGGATTTGAGTTCGCAAGTTTGTTCTAGTGGGTTTGTATAATTTTAGCTTTGAGCTACATCCAAGGCTGTTACTGTCTGGGCTATCTGGAATCCTGACAGCAGAACACAATGACAAGCAGACTGAAAGATAAAAGTGGACATAAAGTTAGTGAATAGGAAGTTGTGAATCAACCCTCTGGCGGTTACAGACACACCATTAACTGCGACACTGCTGTGTCTAAGTCTTTCCAACTAATGATGCCCACAATTTCTTTTATATGCACGCCCTGTTCTCATGACCCCAAAAACCAGACGGCGGCCTCTGATGAACTGAAACCCTTAAACGCAGTTTGTTCCTGATTAGTCAATCGTTTTGCCGCGTTCTAGTTGGTCCACTCACCAATCAGGTTTACGCCTTTGTTACGTAACTCTCAGTTTTCCCACGTATTTCACCGTGCTAGATCAGTTAAGCGTGTTCGGCAGCATTATCGTCTACAATTGAATTGAATGGGATCGTTCGTATTTGTGACAAGAGCACTGTGTAAGCTAACTTTAGAAAACCCCAAGCGTTACTTTAAGACACGTTAAACCAGTTTGCCTCAAGTGCTGCATTGCAGCGGATTATTCGATGAAACTACCCAGTTGTCTTGGGTGGCATGCACATTTACCGCGCAGTTTAGTGATTATTGGGGTCTTTCGTTTGCAAACATTCCAGGGCAACCGACCTAGAGTGATGTCAAACAGTCACGCTTAGCCATGCTTATTGCCTCACTCGCTTGCCCTGTACGTTGAAGTCTGAATGTCATTTTCCGAGAAGTGTTCTAGCCACTCGTAAATCCGTTCCGCTCGTTTCGGTGTGACGTATGACCACCCAGAGGAAGTATGCACATCATCCCCTTGGCTATCGCCCCCGTCCTAGAGGGAAATTAACCGCGCACCGATCCTTGGCCGAAACGGACCCGCAGGATACAGTGAGCGTCCTGAGTAGTTGGACACCATCCGGAGGGCATATGAGCCAACTTACTATCCTCTGGCTCCCACTGCACTGTGATCTCAATAGAATTTCTACTCTAGGAACCCAAAACCAAGTTAGTGATAGTAGTTTTCACGAAATCCATCCATAACCTTATGAATATATCTTTAGTGGTTATAAAGCGTTGATGAACAGACTTTCGCTGACAGATCAGCCAACCACATGCGTTATTGCTCGTTTTTCCTGTTGACGTACTGCTGAATTGTGTACAGATTTTCACGTGTATTCCACGATCCACAATGAACTCTAACTTCTCTGGGAGCATATTATTCGGTTTCTATCTTCTTATGCTGGATACTGTTCTGTGCTGTAGCAATTGTCGTGGCCGTTTATGATTTCACTTCTCTCTTCGGTTAACACGTTGTACAGGAAGCTGGGGATCGTAACATCTATCATCGCTATTGTCTGGAGCGTGCGGCCGTACATTGTGCCCATGTATTTACGACTGTCAGCAAAATCACTGGCTTAGAAAGCAAATATTTGCTGCGACGTGAACCGGATGTGATTACCCCAAACGGTTTAAATGTGATCAAATTTGCCGCTCTCCATGAATTTCAGAACCGTCATGCCGTGGCTAAAGAGAAATTGAACCAATTCATTCAAGGGCATTTTTACGGGTTAGTGGTGTACTGTTTGTCCCGTGTATCTCTTTTTAAATGTATTGTTACCATTTGATCGCATATATGATCAAAAACACCGTGAATTGCTGATGTCCTCACGGTTAATATTTTACCTCCCAAATTTCACGCACATAACGGATTTACAAACTAAAATTTAGAAAATGTTCATTACACAGAAATTTATCGGTGCCGCTTACTTATGTTATCTCGCAATTCCATCACTTCCCGGGAACACCTTACTAACTGTTCGCAGCATGCTTCAAGTCGAATTTTTAAAAAGTGTACATAACTGCGGTTTTTAGTTTGCTAAATGGTAACAGTATAAGTTCATGTATGTTCGTGTGCTCATCGAGCATAAGCTCAAATGAAATGCACTTGTCAAGAAGGGGTTGGCACTTCGACGTGTGTTTAATGGCATCAATCATTCTTGTTGGATGTGAACAACCGGGTGGATTAAGTGCATGTTAGCTTTTTCTCCGTCTATTCTCGAAATCTTTAACCTTCCGTTTGGATGTATCAAGTTCGGCTGTCCGACTCATCCGTTTCTGCTGGTCACTGCAGCATCCGTGGATTTGTGTTATACTCGTAAGTCTTTCCTTTTCTGTTTACAACGCTTGACAAGTGTACTGTTAAGGCATTTGCGAACTAGAGGGTTATCCATCTATCACCTCGGAATTCTTATAAATTCTGTAAATTCAAACAACTTACGTAGCCAAGGACTAGTCTTATTCTGTTTCCAAAGTCTTAAGTCTTCTGAGCTAGGCGTCATTCTTGGGCAACGGTTGCCAAATAAACCTTCGTGATCATCAGGCCTCTGGCGGTATTCGATCCATGTTTTCAGACTTCTTCTGGTCTCTGCTGCAGTTTTGCAGTGCGATCTATCAACAGTCCACTTTTTTTAAAGAGCCTATCAGACCATTTTGCTCCTTGGATTTCCCGATGTTCTACTACTAGCATCTGTATGCGCTGATGGAAATTATTTGCACGCTTGGGATTCATTTTAGATTTGGAGGGGTTTGCAATTCGTTGCTACGGCGCCCAGCCTCTTAAGTGTGAATAAAACACGGAAGCAGACGGAAACGAATCGTGGGCGTATGGTCAACCAATAGCTAGAAACGTGGCCTTATTTGTGTGTTGAGCGTTTTAACTGGCCTTAAATGTATATTGTTTTAGTCTTGTCCATGATTGACCTCCTCTAGTTTGATGGGCGCACAAACATGCGTGCCAACCCTCACTCCATAGATCACGTTTCCACACCGTCTGTGAACCTGTCCGAGGGTCCATTTAACCGGTTTGTTACGATAGTCTCGAGTGATTACACTTTCCGTGTGTTGGGATGCCCATAATTTTGCATCATGTTGCTTTCGGACTTGTTCCTCCATTTTTTCACTCCTGAAAAACCACTTGTACACTGGGTCGAATGATGTTAAAGGGCGGCCGGAGTTCACGATTGAGCATCGTTCCCGTTTGGTGATTGCATGATTCGGGCTTGTTCTGTAGTACAGTAGAAGTCCCCAGAATGCTTGGTGCAGTCCCCTCCTCTTTTGGCTTTCTGTAACGCCCGCCTGAACGTGTCCGCCAGTCGTTCCATTTGGCTGCTAGACTGAAGATGTAGTGGTAACGATTTGATGTCATTGGTTCAGTTTCTGTGACAAAAGTCGCCAGGGTTGTGACTTAAGTTACTTGCCATTGTCCCTCACTAGGGTTTCTTGGCACACAAATCGACGGACAAGTTGGCGTAGGTGCTGAGTTGTTTTCTCGGATGTGAAGTGGTGCAACGTAAGAACTTCAGGACACTTGCTGTAGGTGTTCACAATGATCTGGAAGTTACGTTCTTCTAGTGGTCTTATGAAATTGGCGTGTATATGTGACCTGGGAGTGTTTGGGACTGGCCTGGGTTGCAGAAGTGCTTTGCACGGCGATTTCAAGACCATTGCACCTTCTGAACATGCGCATGCCAGATTCTGTAGTTCACTGTCCGTAACCGGCCAATAGGCGTGACTGCATGCAGGAGCCTTCATCCGTTTGATTCTCGGGTGACAAATATTAAGCTGTCGAGTTACGCAGGCACGAAGTTGCTTTGATATGACCACATGTCCACCGAATAGCATGCAACCTTTGAGAAGTGACAAAGTTATGATGTTGTACGAACTGTTAGGGCTCTCCGTGAAGGCCGGACGTGCGGATTGGACTGCTTTTGATAGTACCCATTGAGCTTTTGGAACCTGTGGTCTCATTCGTTCGCTTCTTGAGCCACTGCAGAAGTGTTTATTAAAACTTCAAGGATTTAGATTATTTCGAATTGAACATTGCCCATGATTAGTTGTGACCATCGTATTCAAATAAACCTTTCGGCTGGTTCACTTCAGAAAGAAACATTAGGCTCGAGTTTTCCTCTTGTTAGAACTCATCAGTCGAACATATCTTCGTTTGGACCAGAATTTGCACTCGAATGCTCATGCTTGTGGAACAAGCGCGTTAACCACCCCGCCAATGACCTCATCGTATGCATGACCGAATGGTCATATCCAAACACTCAACCACCGCCTTGTGTGAACAGTGTTTAGTTTACCCCATCATTTCGAAAAGAGAATGAACGGAATCGCTCTATTCAATCCGGTCGATAACCCTATGACCAGGACTTCTTTGTTAGGTTAAAGTTACTGGTTACATTGGTCCAACTGAGCATGGTTTTGGTGTTTAATAGAAGCTTGAAGACTTAGATTATTTTAAAGTGAGCACCATCCATACTTGATCACACCCTTTGCATTCAGATAACCCTTTCAGCTGGAAAAGTGCGAATTGTTTTTGAAAAGGTGTACTTGACTCGTGGTTCGACGCGGGTACTTGCGATAACAGTATATTGGGTTTACGAGATTGTGGTCCGCTGGGACGTGGTAGGGCTTCGGTTTGTGCGACAAACGTCGTGGACAAGTACTTGATGTTGGCCATGATTCAGCAACATAGTGGCCCAGCGTTGTACAGGATTGCCCTCTGCCCCACGTACGCATAGCCAACAAGAGCTTACAATCCGACAGCAGTACGAGGTAACAGCCGACTTGAATCTTTTAGAATCTTTTACTAGCAAACTTTGTAGTTAGGATCTCCTCAATCTGACCATAGTTTTTTTGACTGTAATCAAAGATCGGACTGCACGCGCAATCGCCTTTTGTGATCCAATAGAAAGTGCATGGGAAATCACTACGCCAGTCCCATGCTTCAATGCATCGACTGCGATTGCAATATCAGGCTTGAAGTCTTAGTGTGCTAGCAGCATGTCTGCTGGGAGCATTGTCTTGATTCCCTCGAATGCCTATTTACACTCTGACGACCAACACCAGACTTGTTTGTTTGCCAAGAGTTTGTTCAAGGGTGCTCTTATGCAACACATGACCAGTGAAAACATACTGTGGTGAGTAACAAGACCCAGAAATAAACAAAGTGATGAAACGTCTGTCGGAGGCAGCATTTTGTTCGTGACTTCGATGTTACCAAGTTCAGGGAGGTGGCCATTCTTTTCAGTAACTCATCCGTAGCACTTAATGGGTTGCATTACAACTGTGCACTTGTCCTGACGGATGCGAAGTTCATAATCCTGGGTGTGACTAAGGTCTACATCTATCTTAGTCGTGCGCTGATCAGCGTCTGACCCCATCGCGATGATATCATTCAGGTTTGCTGCTGCCCCTGGTGTGTCTATGAGCATCGTGTCCATGATCTGCTGTAAGATAGTTCAAGCAGTCTTCACGCCGAATTGCATCTGATTACGCTGAAACAAGCCTCGATGTCTGTTGATTATTAGGAGTTCTTTGGACTCCTCGGCGAGATTCAGTTTGGAAAAATCGGTGTCACTATGTAGCTCCACAGACGGATCTTCTGGAAGGGATAACAGATAATGATGGATGCCCAGGACGTCGTTGAATCCCGCAGGGAAGTCGTTGCGGATACGGACGACACTTGCTTTCTTGACCACTAAAATGAGCGCGGCCCACACCGATTAGTTGACTTGTGGAAATATTCCTTGTTCCTGTAACCGGTCCAGCTGTCTTTCTCTGATGGGTGGTAATGCTGCACACGGGAGTGAGCGCTTTGAACAGGATGTGGGCCGGAGTCTACGCATGGAGACATACCGGATTTCGTCCTCGAGCAGCATCGTAAGATATCTTGAAACACATCAGCATGCTTTTGACTTAGAAGATCGTTAAGCTCTGCAGTAACGTGTACGAGGATTGGCGGTTGGTTGTCAGTGGCGCTGATGTTGCATACTTTGTTCAGCAAGACCGCTAGAGGTTGAAGCTGGTTCATTCATCCTAGCCCAAACAGATTGGGCCCTGGGCGATCCGTGAAGTGGCACGTTTCTTTAAATTAAACGCCATCAAGAGAATCATCACATGTCTCACCTTTGGGCTTCACGACACAGCCGGATGCATTCAGCGCAGTGTGGTTAGTTCGACGTACTGGTAGCTTGCTAGTTGTTCTCCAAGTGTGCTTCAAAGTAATGGCGATGTCGGATGCAGTGTCCAGTTGAATCCGGATCACAAAGTCATCGATAGATACTCTGAGCTATTTCCGCCAGAGATTGCATTAAGAGTTGAAGCGGGCTTCTGGGATGGGCGACTCTGAACTGCGACTGATAATTGAGTTTCCATGTATTAACTGTACAAAAGTGGTCTTCCTTATCTTTCTGTTTATTGCACCTAGGGCCTATGTACTTTTTGAATTAACAGTTCTACAAACTGCTAGTCCACACATTGCCAACAGGGTGTGAGAAGTTTCAGAGGCACTCGCTTGAACTTGATTGATCCCCTACCGTATCGTTTGCATTACATGTGCCAGTGGTCCTTCTTAGAAACGTTCGATCGTTCTAGTGTCGTACTCGAAGTTGGGAAACTTTTCACACCCATGTCACGATCCACTTCCATCTTGTTAAGGATGCAGGTCTGTAAATCAGCACTTAGACTGATCGTCAGTAATTGAGCACAGCTTCAATCGTTCCCACTTGCCATTGACAGTTCTGGTATATGTCGTAGTTATCAGCTTCGTTATTTACCAACTTAAACCATTGATACCGGAGGTTGAACATTGATAATTGCCTGCCAAGGGTTTGTTCAAGGCCCTTGACCGACCTTCTCAAAAGTGAAACCCCAGCGTCTTTTAGACAGGATGTCGTTGGCATATCGGTCGTTTTCTACCGGTCCAAGTTTATACAGCAATTGTCTGAGTGTCATCCGGAGTTTTTAGTTCAATCCAGGGGATGCTCTCGTATTTTCTACTTCCGGATTCGAAATGCACACTTGAAATCTGATCAAAATAGAAGTCAGTTATCGAACTCCCAGTGGAATCTGTAAGTCTGCCTGAATGCTCACCAACGTCAGAAACAGGATCTTCAAGATTGAGCCTTTGTCTCGGTATCGCGGTCAGTTTTATTTGCGGCTTATGTCGTTGGAGAAGCACCTGGACTTTTTCGAACGTTACAGACATCGTAGGTCCTCCGTCGTCACCTGCTCTGTCAGCAAAACTGTAGCGATACTTCACCTATTTATGGTGAACCGGTCACCGCCTGAACGCAAATGCAGTTCCCGAAAGTTCGATCCCATAGCTTTAAAAAAACGCGAAAAGTGAATGTATTCGCTCCGTCTGAAATTTTTGTACAACGGTGTCATATTTATAAGTCGAAATAGACTTCAAGCAAGTACTAAACGGCCAAGTACCTTCCAGAAACACTCCAAGCAGGCTGATTATTTGACTGACTTCTAGCTGACATACTGAAGCAAATGTTGAAGTTTTGGAGCATTATAATCCAAATCTGGCTCTAGATTTAAAACCTGCTGTTATGATTCACTTATCCTAACAACTCGCCAAAGTAAACTCTAAATTTTGTACAAGCTGCACTTAAAAACAGCGAGTAAACTAATCAACTAAATTAACTTGTTCGAGTGCTAATGGTGCAATCGGTCCCGTGGGTAGACGTTTGATTGTATCAGCGTTTTCTGTACTGACAAAAGTGACTGATAGTTAATTGGCATTACTCCCATAACCGCTATCAACTCCCGATTACAGTTACTTGATTATATCTCTCGATACTCCATATAAACGGCGTCTTTTTTGACAGTTGCATTTACCCTCTGGGTATACGGGGATACTTCAGGACATCGATTCTAATGTGAATAAGCACACTTCCTCCTTAAAAAACACAGAGTATTTCTAGAATATGCCTTTTTGTTTCGCCGCAACTATGAAACGTTGTTCGACGCTGCTCATATATCACATCCGTAAGCTCAAACGTCTGTGAACATTTTATTTGGCTGAGCACGAACAAGGGTGTTCCTAACTGTTGCTACGCTTACCAGCATTCCAACATCCACAGTCATTTCCGTTAGATCGTTTGCCCATCTCAAGGGGTACTTTGACTGTATGCATTGTTGGACGGTCACCGCGATCGAAAAGTTACTAATACTCTCTTCAACATGTCACTAGATTTATGTGTTGACCCGACGATTTTTTAGTTTCCGACACATCATCTCTAGTATTCACGTTTGTAACCGGATGGATTTAACGCTTTAGTGTTCCGCCTGTCATAATTACCGATCTCGGTTTCCAGATTGTACCGCATCTATTCTGATAGCTAACACGCCTCTTTGATTTTTAACATATCCGCACAACAACCTACCATCTACAGGCTAACGGAACGGTCGAAAGATTTCACGAGCTCCCAAGAGCTACATTAACCGCTGAACTGGAAACAACTGCTTAGTTTTGTGGTATATCGCTTGCGTTTTTCGACTCGCGAAAGTCTGTGTCAGCAGCTAGTTTTCTCCATCGTAACTCACTTAAGGCACTGGCTCATGCTTATGTGTTCAGTCATCAACTTGGATTCTACGATATTTCATGACTGTTGATTGAACCAACTGTCGCAATAGTTCTACAAATGGCCCGTCTATCGCTATGGTCGTAAAGTAAACCAATCGATTTCCCTCCAAACTCAGCGACACGTCGCATGTTTTTATACTCCGTGATATACCTCGAAAACCTCTGAAGCCAGTGCATACCTGCTTATGTCATGCTTTGGAACGGTCGGACAGATACTACACGATAGATTAAAGCATCGCGCTACAGTGTATCAGTTGTTCATCTCATTTCTACACAGTTGCTTGAGTAAATCACTTCAACTGCACTATGGAATCAGCCTCATTCAAGCATGTATAAAACGCATTTCGGCCTATCAGTCCATTCTTCAGATTGCTTCGTAATCACTGTTTCGCGGTAACCTCAGCTGGTGACGGTGTTCGTGACCAATGACAGTCCGATCGAGATAATGTGTGTGTGTGTGTGTGTGTGTGTGTGTGTGTGGAAGTAGGTGCGAAACATGATAGTGCCGACACCAGTTGTGTCAGACGGGTTGGACCTGCCAGCCGTGTCGGATGCACAATGAATGTACACGGCTGTTTATCGAGATCACGTTCGGAATGTACAGTAAAAGGTTACAAAACGTTGAACCGCATTGAAGTATCTAACACGACATTTTAACGCGGTTGTTAGTGTAGAGATGGACAAAAATGTGTCAGTTATAAATATCCGGTTAAGGAAACGCCTTGAGAGGATTTATTGTTGAAAATCCTTGAAAATTAAACTTTGGTTGTACGGAGCAAGCGGTGTAGCGGTTCAGTTAATGTGCCTGTCTACCCAAACGCGTCGTGCTTAGTGGGGGTGTAGTTGTGACACCTGCGGTTTTTGTGGATGTAGTGTTTGTGGTGTGCATTGTCTTGGACAGGTCGTTAGCGGTATGATGGTGTAAATTTCTGGTTGTATTTTCTATCGAATCGCAATGCGCCCGTCAATTGAAAAGGTTTGAGTTCTGTTGGGCAATTGTATAACGGAATATTTATAGTACGGGGATATGACGAGAAAGAGATCATTATAAGATGGTTCTAAAGATTTCCGAGCCCAATCACAACTGATAGATACGTATGCGCAGTTGGATAATTGCGGAGAAATAGGGGTGTGTCGACGGATGGTTATACAGTGTATCGAAGTTTTGTCATATGGGATCTCAACTTCGTTACGTAGGTAACTTGGTCGTAAGGGTTATTCGGGTTCGGAACGAAAAATTGCCTTGGAATACGCAGTGTGGTCACAAAAACTAGTTCTGGTGGAGAACAGTGGAGAGTAGGCCGGAGATTCAATTAAATGAGCGGGAGTATTTCGGGCCAACCCGTACTGCATGTATGAGCCATAATGACAGTCTTTAGGTGTCCGTGAGAGCATTCAACAAGACCGTTTACCATTAGATGATACGCAGTATTACACATATGTTTATGGTCGTGGTGTTCCGTAAGATGCTAAAACAATGTGGGTTCGAATTTTGAACCCATATCGGTGGTAATTGTGGACGGCACTCTGGAATTCGAGACCCAGCGTGTAACAGAAACAGGTGCGACATTGGCGGCAGTAGTATCTGTAACGGGAATTGTTTCAGGTCAACGGATGAGACAGTCCACACAAGTGAGAATGTAAGAATTACCGTTAGATATAGACATTGGTGCTGCGAAATTTCTGGGGGTAGAGTGTGTATACCGGATTACTTTGGAACGCTGACAATCGAAACCGGTTTTTACCTAACCCTTAATCTCTTTGTTCATAATCGGCCATACAAAGCGTTGAGTCGTACTGCAGCACGAATTCCTGGGTGTGACACATTGTATAAAACATTGAAAACCTGTCGTCACATGGCCGACGACACTAACCGTCAGGGTATGGCGGTAGAAATGCCAAAAAGAGTAGTATCGAGACAGGTATATAGTGGAACCGGTTGAATTTTGAACGAACATGGGACTGTAATCAATGCGAATAACTCTTGCTCTTCTTTTTGTAACCTCGCCATTTTAACGAAATCCGCAGTAGTTGAGATGTCGACTGAGTCTACGTCTGGACGTGTGAGACCGTCAGCAACAGTGTTCTGGTCATCTGGAATCTGTCGAATGTCGTTGGCGAATTGAGCAGCATAAACTAGGTAGCCTGATTTCTGAGGTAAATGTCTATCTGGTTTGGTTTTAAGGGCACCGGTTAAGGATTTGTGATCTTTATAGGCAGAAAATTTGCCTGCTTTCCAAAAGGTGTCGGAAGTGACGTATTCTCCTGTTGATTGCTAGCAATTCACGTCGAAACGTGCTATAACCTGATTCGGCAGTTGAAATTTTGTAAGAGAAAAGCCCTAGTTGTTTCTGGAAGTGGCCGCGGTTTTAATAGTTGGCTGATCAGCATATATTGTGACCACCGATCGTTTGAAGCGGGGTAGCTGGCCGCAGTCGTTTTATGTGTCCTCGTTACTGTTAGTACCTTTCTTCCTATCAGACATTTTGTTTAGTCCTCAAATTTATCTTTCTATTTCTAAAATGTTTCTGGCACACTTCAATGCGCGTTAATGTTATCATTATTTCACTCCTCTTTCTCTCAAGACATTACGATTTCGACCTTGACAAGACACTCTACTTTTTCATTGCTGGTCGTTACGAATTTCAAAACAAGGGTGCTGACATATTCATCGAAGCGCTGGCTCGTCTAAACCATCAGCTCAAGGTAAGCAACCAATTTGTCTCAGTTCTTTTCTGGTTCTGTACGTACCCATGGTCTCAGAAATGCCATATAAGGACTTACAGAGCCTTTTCTGCTCCACTTTGGTCGTCTTCAGTATTCGACGGAATTACCTCCTCCCGCCTTTCCTCCCTAATTTTGCACAGAGTGCATCTTGGAATCAACATTATGTGATAAAATTTATGATGGCGTTGATCTTTCCCCATTTTCCTAGCCCCTTATTATGCTGAGTATACCACCCTAATCCTCGTCGCTTAACGGAGAACCCAGCGTGCTTTAATCAGGTTAGCTGTGGGAGCTGGTCGGCACGTAATGTTTTATTTTCTTTAAAGTTGCTAGGTATTAGTTAAGAGTTTTCAGTAGTC
>LUCH01006820.1:12027-26497 GCA_013368495.1 Paragonimus heterotremus
GGGCTCCCCTAGGTTGATATCAGATGGATTTTGCAGAGTGTCTGATTCATTGCTTGTGCTGACTGTGTCGGTTGGTATTCATAATTATTCCTGAACCATTGGTAACTGATAATAGTCGCACCACAGTTATATGTAATGTTCTCTGATACGAACCTCACATGAGCAATCCATGGATAAAGACCGTCCTCAGCGAGTGTTCCGTTAATAACTCTTTTATTTAGTTCGGATGAGGAACACAAATCTGAAGTTGAATAATTGATGTTTAAACCAATAGGCATATGAATCGGTCGGATTTTGCAATAACAATATCTAGTTGTGCACTGGACGTATCTGAAGATTTTAGCAATCTAGTGAGAATTTAGTAAACGTGAGGACAAAACCTTTGTGTTGGACAAATCTCATTTATGTCCAAAATATAATTATCTGTCAGAATGAACTTTAACACTAGATTTTGTGTACCAAGCGTGTGGCAAAGTATTGGAATGGCTGATCAGTGGAACTTGTAATTTGCAAGTGATTGGTATCAGTTGAATGGCGAACGATTGTCGTACATTCCGATTCAGTCTGCTTATGTAGATGTCACACTAATTATATCTGAATCGTTAGATTTAATGACGGAGAGAACATTTTGTTGGGGCGCTATTTTAAGCTGGACGAATAACTCCATATCTTTAAAGCAAGAAAAGCTATGCAGCCTCAGGGCTTGAGAGATTCAATGCAGTTTATAATTTATAACATACACCAGCCATGTTAAAGTTAAATTCAAAAAGCACGGCGGGCAATTTTTGTTTATTTACAACTGTAAATATGCCGAACGTTTTCCGCTTTCACTTACGGTGAATTGCTGGGAAATCCGTTTTTGACAGAAGCTTTGCTTAATATTGGTCGTAACCAGTCATTAGTGCATTTGCGATGAGCGCACTGGAGCAGTGTTCGTAAGGTTTTTTTTGCCTAATTCTTTTCGCACACATTTTAGCGAAAATTTTGTTGCTAACGGCAAACCTGTGTGTACTGGTCGTTGGAGGTGGCCTGATGATGTGCTAAGCGTTATAGTGAAGCGTTTTACTGTTTGCTGTTCAAAGTTTCACGATAGCTTGAACGGCTCTTCGAGTCCACTTAATGAAATACAACTACACTTGTATTATCGGAATGCAAACAGTCACCTCGTGTGAGAAAATGAGTAGTGGTGGTACATTTATGTGTTATCAACATGCTCTTCATATAAGTTCACACCACTGATTAAACTACACAAATGCCCTCCGTCATTAGCACTCATATACCATCCACTATGGCAGTTCCTCAAACGCAAGATATACACTTTCTATCCCGAACAGTATAATTCATACGGACACTCAGGAGTGACACAGAAAGATCCATCGTGACGAGTAAGAAAAATCACAAAATGCAACTTCTTGCACAAAGTTGCCTTTAGTAACTAAGGGTTCGACATCATGAGGGTGCATTTTAAGAAAAGTCAATTTTGTTCTCTAGTGTTTATTGTGCTTCCAGCACTCTTCACAAGCTTAAGCCGATACACTAGGAACGCAAACATGGAAATATCCCTGACACGACCGCACGCCTGTAGACATATAAGAAAACTCTCTATGGGAGCTCTAACTGGCCTCAAAAGTTCGATTGCGTGTTTCAGTATTGGACTGTCAATCTCAATGATAACGGTTAGTAAATTATTGCCTGGAAGACCATTGTTTGAATTTTTGGATTCAACAAAGGCTGGTTTCTCTGTGGTATATTGGCCGTTGCGCTTAGTCACTGTATGCAGTTTATCGTGATTTAGTATACATCATTTAGCTTGAGTGGATACGGTGTTATTAGATATCTTCTCCTCACATACTGGAGATTTTGTGGTTTGGTGTTTACTGTTGGTTATTCCAGTAGAAAGCTGTGAACAACAGAACGTCTCACGCATGTATTAACATTACTACTTATGAACAATGGATTATTTATAATAGCGACATCATTATACCATGACTTTCTGTAGCGTTGAAAACACTTTGCACTGATGTGAAAATAGAACTAATGTTGCCTGAAACGTATGTGAGTTAACTAGCGGTGGTAACATATGAAACTGATGTAAACTTCTTTTGATACGCTATGAGACATGATGGTTTATTTTAAAACGATATAGAGAACTCATAGAAGACAGGAACTTTGTTTTGAGCAATATGCGATTTCAGGAATTGACCTGGACGTTTCGGTTTGCCTTAATGAACACTGGTAAACGTGAACCAGTATGATAATATAATGAAATATATTCCAATCTGTTTTTTATTTAATGTGCAGTTCACTTCATACATTACATGAATACACGGAAATGCCAGCAATAAAATGCTTCGTTAATAGACATTATAAGACCAGTATAATTGACAAATCAGAGCAACTGTGTTTAGACAACAAGGTTGGCGTGTGCTATATAAAACATTCGTCCAACCAATCTAACAAATCCCTAACCCCATGTTGTTAGAGAATGTTTGTCTTAACATTTGTTGTGATTGTTGCAGCACTCTTACGTAAGTCGTGTGAATAGTGACGTATACTCCACACTTATTTCTCCTCAAGTATCTTTCATATAATCTTCTAGTATCAATTATCATTTCAACAAATGTTTGCATGAATTGATCGGATATTTGATAGAATTCAACAAAATACATCGAATACACAACCATCTTGCTTATTCTCAATATATTGTATGTATACGGCCTCTCAGATTAATTCACTAGGTGGATAGAAATAGGTTCATAACTACTAGGAGCAATAAAGCAGGTTTTTTTATAGGTACGTATTGCACTATATTACTGAACGATTGAAAACCTCTTTAAAATTGGGTTAGCTTTTCGAAAGGACATTCTAGTAAACGCATCTTGTCTTTGCAGTAACAAAAGCTGTATACAAACAAACGAGTGTACGTTTGCACATATCGATTCAAACTGTCACTCTGAAACTTGAGCATACTAGTGAAAGTTTACTCAGGGCCCAAATACACCGGCCTTTCTTACCTAAGAAAGTTTTGGATTAACTCTAGGATCGTAGCTGAATACGAAGCGGTAATCGTCAACTTAGTGACCACCAAACTATCCCAAGTATATGCGATGAAGAATGATCAATGGTGAATGAGGACTGATGTATTATTTACATAATAAAAACAATAAGAATACCGTGAAAGTCTAAAATTCAAGGTTCACATATATAGCCAACACTTCCGATGAATATGAACTTACAATTAATTAAAGATGGGTGTTTATTTCGCGCACTATTTGTGTGACACACTCACAGTCATCTTTTTCTCATGTTTTCGCTATGCATAGCAGAAACACTTATTCCTGTGGGCATAAGAAATATCTTCCAAAACTGCATCACTAAAATCGGGTTATTTATGCAATAGCTGAAAACCAGTTAACCATTCCTCTACTCATTCAAAAAGTAATGAACTCAATCTGAGTGATTGGAGTTGTGAAAAATGTTCTACCAAATCCACTCAACTAATGTGTTGGATTAAATTATACAAGGTCCGCTAAGTATCCACCATATACTTTTTGTTCACCATATATTCCATGATGAAAGGAAAGTTCACTTTCACTAGATAATCAGACTTGGCACATAATAGTTGAGAAGAAGAGGAAATGAAATACGAAGACAGTGGTATATCCTATCTGAGATGACTGATTGTTTCCAAAAATCTAGGTAGATTATAAACGGAACATTCAATTTACCCGCTTGTTTTCACTTACACGTGCACAACTAGATATCATTATTGGAAAATCCGACCGATTCGGATGCTTATTGGTTCAAACATCAGTTATCCACATTTAGATTTGTGTTCCTCATCCGAACTAAATAAAAGAGTTATTAACGGAACACTTGCTGAAGACGGTCTTTACCCATGGATTGCTCATGTGAGGTTCGTATCAGAGAACTATACGTATAACTGTGGTGCGACTATTATCGGTGACCAATGGTTGCTCACGGCCGTTCATTGCACTTGGCCCAAAGCTGGAAATGAGTAAGCTAATGTATTACCGTTCTGTTGGCAAGAATCTTTCGATATTTCACTTCAAGTTTAGCATGATACATTAAATTTGCAGCGAATAATCATAATCAGACTGTCTTCTCAGGCACATAAACCAGCACCACCATGAGCCACGTTAAGTTATGTGATAATAAGACAATACATCATGTGAACGTGCTCAAATTTTGAAAGCGAAATATTCAAATTCCTTCAATAACCAAATTAGATGGTGGTCGATTTCCAGAGTGTTGTATAGGTTACGGAAAACTGTTGTTGTGCTACCTGGATAGACACTGTTCGAAAATCGGATAAAACTGTTCACTTGGAATTGTGTTTGACGATGACAACGTGTGTTAGACAGTATAGTTTCTTCCGCAAATCAACTTGCTCGCAGGTAGACGTTGACTGATGAGCAACTGAACGAGTTGACCTAATATCACCAATCATATTGCAATTTATACTGAGTGTCTTGGAACCTTTGGTCAAGCAAACGTAATCCAGACTACTGGCATGTACAAATTGGAAGTACGAAAATTGTGGTAAGTCTCACTTTCCATATATTGGTAAACATCCTCTTGAAATGTGTGTACACGTGTGAACAACAGCTTTCTAGACTTGATTCAACAACGAAAAAGTCACTATATGCTATAATAATCCCAGTTCATTACTCGTCTGCATGGTGTGACGATATACTTAACCGTATCACTCTGATTAGCATAAGGGGAAGCATGAGGGATTTTTAATGGTACACCACTTTGATTGCTGAGTCCGGCTACAGGAGCTCTCAAATATGAATCTCGAGATCCGCGAAACTCCTCACATGACTCACCATTTATTGCGTTACGTTTGGTGACCTATATAAATGGGCATGCATGCAAACACTTCAATATTTTCATAGAGCTATATGCAATATTTTGACCATTTAATTGTAACAGGAGAAATCTATTCACAAATGTTAAAAACGCACTAGTGTGAAACATAATCATGGCATCTAATGCATTCACCCAAATGTTTGTAACTTCAGTCCAGACTTCAACGCAATGGTTCAACTTCTTTATTGGAACTGTGGTTCACGACGGTCTGAACGAACTAGTATGTCGTTAGTTCGTACATTGCTGACAGCCAAGAGGTTTCGCATATGTACATGAACCTTTCGATCGTGATAAACAAACTATTAAGCTCCCATTAATATTGCGGCAGGTGATAGAAGAACCTTACAGATTAACTGAAAATGCAGTTGCATGAGCGGATATTTGATGTTCTTGAGGAAAAACTGAATTTCCAACGATACAGTAAAATACTTTTGAGAAATAAATTGTTGGAGTCTGATCTGTATGCAAAAACTAAAGTATATATTTCCCGTTTAGCTGATGATGGAGACACCACAAAAAAGGCAGATCGTCGACGAAAATCTTTCTGTCGGTTACAGGTAAGTCATTCGAAATGGATATTGTACTTAGCACGGACACACACATGGATTACAACTCGTTGAGTTGTGTGGCTGATTGTGGTTTGCGGTGACGGGCACAAGGATGTTTTATTTCTGGCCTTACTACTGTTGACATTATTTTCTCTGAGATAACTTACCCTACAAAGATTTGTATGTGTTTTTCGTCCTTGATAACTGACTGAGGGATTGTGCTCTCAACCGCCAGCAATCAATGCTGGCTACCTAACAATCAAACACTGGCTGAGTGCTTGACCAGTATAGGATTTTGTGAATAATCATTTATTCATATATAATAAAATAAAAGTACATAATCTCTCCTAATTTGTTCGTACTTACCATCTGTGAAAT
Source organism: Paragonimus heterotremus (assembly GCA_013368495.1). Classification (NCBI taxonomy): domain Eukaryota; kingdom Metazoa; phylum Platyhelminthes; class Trematoda; order Plagiorchiida; family Troglotrematidae; genus Paragonimus; species Paragonimus heterotremus. Next base: position 17,850 of record LUCH01006820.1, read on the forward strand.
ACCGGTATATTTATTCACATATACGTAACAAATGCAGCCAAGGATTGTTAATACATCTTACATTGAAAAAGTTACAACCACGAAGTGCTTAACCAGCACCACTAAAAATGGCCAACTCTTATGCAAGGAATATGTACAAATCATACGGGATATTCATCATGAACTTGGAACAGATACAGTCGTTTTCTGTTGGTTTTATGCAAATTGTTATCGTTATCATTGTCAACGCAAATGTGTTCGCATTTTACTTCGCTGAGTGTCTCGAAACTTAGATATGTCAGAATCAGCACAAACCGATGTCCTACGAATTACTGGTGTATTGTAGAGCCGAAAGCCGTGCGTTTATTTCTAAATGGAGTAACATGGTTTTTGACTGTTATAAGTATATCTGCCAATTGACTAACTTTATAGCGGTATTTTTGTTTTACCGTGACGAACATTTTTTCATTTGCGCGCGCTGAAACACCCTCCGGAATAAGTTCTGGCCAGAAATGAAGCTAACAGTAAAACAATAAACAGTTGCATAAAATTAATTGGTTAGATAGGATCATCAAGTAAACTGTCAAACGTGGCAAGCAAGTGATAACAGAAGTGGTTCAATTTCTTGATATTGGACGGGAAAGATTTACATAAGTCTGAGTAAGTCACTGGCCATCTTGAACCTCGTTTATATCAGATTCCGAAAAAAGTGTAGTCTAAACTAATGACCTATAATCTCCGGGTAACATGCAACAGTGGTTCATTTTGTAGTCTGTAATATTGAAAACATTTGGCAAATCTCAACATAGCTTCGAATTGTTTGAATTGTTTTAATATTAGACAAATTTTTATCTGCTTTGTTGTCTTCGGAATATTTTCCCCTAACCGCACGACCTTCTCCTCATATATTCCACACTTTACTATTGAAGGAGCTACCAGTCAGAAACAGGAAAAATCCTTCACTTCCATGTGGAGAAAATAGTTATTCATCCAGCTCATATAATTGGTGAGACAATCGAGAATTTCATTGAAATGAAGTGATTTTATCTATATGTATATGATTTTTGTTCGTGCTAAAAGTTCCGTCTGTTGAAGAGTACCACAGTAGATAATGTCTGTTTGCCAGTACAATTTCTAAAAAACCCCGATTGTGTGGTTCAGTAGACATTCGTAAAACGCTGTCATCATTTCTGTTAACACAAGCAAGCATGTTTAATGTAGGTGAGAATCCAGGTAGGGACAGAGCATTATTCTGTCTTACTGTATCACTTAATAAGAAAGAAGCCACAAGCATATCTAGAATATTCTCTCCTAGAGTAAAATGATGTTATGTCTACCTAAGTCTTTTTTCCGGTGATACATAACATGCGTACGCGTATTAGAAACAATCCAACTGTATAAATTCAATGCATTGTCGACTTTGAAGCAAAGGACATATTTATTAAGGCTGTGCACAAAAGATGAACAGTATCAACAGAATATTAACCACAATTTATTTCTTCTTAGAGATTTCAAATTAATTTCCAACGCTGATAGATAATGCGGTTGGTGACGATTTGATCAACGGTAAAGATATGATTACAATAAATGAGTTTTTTCCCACCAGGTCCTTATGTGTTCACGTGATTTTATTTCCATGGTATATCTAGTAATGAACATGCAATGTTTACTCTCCATTTAGGTATTTTCGAATATGATATAGCTCTTATGAAGATGAAACGACGCATACCGTATATCCGGAATAAATCTGTGCCTGCTTCATTACCCATAAGCAAGCGTAGCAGACAGTTGCCATTGGTGCGCTCGAGCTACACATTTGTTGGATGGAGATGTACGAGCCCTGGGGGTAAGGTGGTCGATACTGCCTCAGTTACAGAACTAAGAGTGGTACCTCCTTACATATGCAACCTAACCTTCGTCGGTATAAACAGTGAGCACGAGTTCTGCGCAGGATACTACAACGCAAGTGTGGGGACATGTCCGGTGAGTAAAGCCCACAGAGCTCATTGAATTATCTCTTATCACTCTCTGACGTTTTAAAAATCATCATGTCATAAAGTGTGCTGTGTTCTTGTAAAATGTTCAAGGAGGTGGTGAACATGAACTGGTGAAATCGTGATTAGATTTGTTGTTGACTACCGCAAACGATATTAATTTGTGCACTCGACCGAAACCATTGGAGTCAAGACATTTTCGACTGAGTTTGACATAAAAAGCAGGCTTATAAAATGTTCGGGTTAAAAACTAACCGTTAGTTTCCATCAGTAAGGATGTCTATACAGTTTTATGTGTTAAGCTAACCGTGATTCTCTTCTAGATTAGCGTTATCAGCTAGCATTCTAGTATTACATAATGTGATATCTTTTATTTACCCCAACAGTTATACACAAAACGTTTTCTGTTAGTTGGCTTAATATTACTTACGATGAATAACGCCGGCGCCCCATGTAGTGTTCACATAAATGTCTTCCGTTAAGATGTGTAGCTTCACGTGTTGGTCAACACATTGTGTAACCCTCTACGCATATAGAGAAGAATGGACGTTTAGCCGAAGCATCCATGTTCACAGTCATTAGTTGCAAATGAAGGAAGTTCAACATATATGTGTGTTAGGGTGTGGCTTATGGCATTTTTTCTACTTCACGTATAGGAAGACTTTAAATGACGATGGTCTAACGATGAATAATTGATGGTATAATTTGTTTTTCTCAAAAGGAGGTGATTGATTGCGTGTATTTTCCTCCGTCAGCACGAAGATGTCGCACGGAAATAGTGACGTATCTGTCTGTACCAAACCAAGGGAATTATAAGCTAAACAATATGTTAGTTTGTTAGGTTACAACGAAATTAGTAGTTCAGTTGGTATTTGTGGCCGCTGTTGTTTCGTGGTAGCATCTGATAACATACACCCAAGCACGTTTTTATCAGGATATGATTCAGCTGCTACCCCGCCATCTTCGTGCGAGTAGCAGCATTCGTCGATTGGATACAAAGGGAAATGAAGCAAAATTGACTAAGATGTCGTGTGGAATGATGCAAAAATAAATCGCGATCGGATAGCAGTTTGTTGTTATCAATGGTTTCATGGTTTTTAAGTGCTCAACCGATTTCCCAGTTCAGAAATTATGCGTGAAGCCGAACAGCTAGGAGGTGCATGAAGGGTTGAACTATGCTGACTAATTGCGTTGAATCTCGCGATTCCGAATGTTTGCATTGCATAAGTCTTTCTGCAGTCTCTAACGCGCTTAACAGTGTGCACATAATATAAAACGCTACTGTTAGGTAGAAAGCTAGAACACTGAAACGACAATGGTGTGTGAGTTAATACCGCCTTTGCAAAGTTTGTTTGTCTTAGGAGCCCTCCGGTAATAATGTCACTAAAATATGAAGGCAACGATTTCCAAAACCTATAAAAAGACAAGCTTACTGAATTCGTCGTGTTTCATTTCAATTACTCAGCTGACGCTTGCTCAAAGCGTATTATGAAAACACCCCTGTTACCTCGAATGGTTTCTTCTGTGTCATTTTGCTTACTTACCGCTTACATACCGAGACGGTTGGACAAACTGTTCCATCATATCACATCAAACGGTCTTCCAGTATTCAGTCGTCCACGCCGTTTGCATCCAGACGGATTTGGTATAACCAGGGCTGGATTCGTTTATCTGATTCGGTTGAACATAATTCAGTCTTCACACAGCCCTCGAGCGAAAATATTGCACAGGGTATCCAAAATGATCTCGGGCTACTGGTGGACTTGCGATGATTGCCGCATATTCAACAACTGTACAATCCCCGACAGATATCCCATAAAGTATATCTACGATTTTCCTTCAGTACTAGCCAGCATTACTATTTCCTCTAACTTAGACCTACTACGTGGCTTTTATCACATCCCGTATGTAGAAGAGGACAGCCGAAGACAGCCATCATAACACTCATCCGACTTTCGTAGTGCGGCTCACACATTTGTGTGATTCGTCGACGAAGTATTGTTTGAATGCTCTTCCCCATACGTCTAAATCATCAATGTCATGATTGCTAGCCCTTCAAATGGGAGGCACTTTTCTTATATTCGTGCTGCTTACGATCGTTTTACACAATATTACATTAAAATCAACTTCGATAGATGTGACTTCGGAGTAGATTCGTTGAATTTCCTGGAGCATCGCATCAGTCAAAACGCAATCACACCCCTGCCAGATAGAGTTGAGCTCATCTGAATTTTTTGATTCCCACCACATTGTCCCAACTCCGACGATTCCTCAGCATACTTGACTATCATGGGCGTATCACTGCCCATTGTGCGGACTTTGCTAAGCATCTGACTGACCTGGTTGGCTCAAAACGCTAGTCCAGTGAACTTTCACATGAAGCAAAAGTAGCTTACTCGGTGGCGAAGGACGCCTTATTTCACGCCACTAGACTGTTTTGTCAGTTGCGATACAAACGTCCATCTCCTTCTCACCACGGGCGCAACAAACGCTGCCGTCGGTGCAGTCTTAGAAAAATCCACAAGTGGTGAGCAGCGAACTGACCAATATCTCCCAAAAGCTACAACCAACACAAATAAAGTACAGAACATGTGGATGTGAAGTGTGGGCTCGTTATTTACCGATCTGTTACTTTCAATACAGGCACTGTTTTGCGCGCCAAACCCGATTGGTACTCTCCACTTGGAATCAGACATTCGGACTATATCTCTCAATCCACCACAGACATCTGACACCCTCGTTGTAACACTTTTATCGTTGCCGATGCATCATCACCTACTGACGTCGACTTATTCCAGTTACTATCTCCCTTCGACTTGTTCTAAGTGGCCACTGTCCAGCAGTGTAGTAAAGACATGAAGGACGTTTCCCTTTGTAAATCCTTGAAATTGTCTATCAGCTCTCTGCTGACACAAGCTGACGACATTATATGTGATATTTCAACCAGTACACCTACATCTTTTGTTCTACTTTCTTACTGATGAACTATTTTTGGTCATTTTCATTAGTTATCTCATTCCGGATAACACGGCAAACCGAAGTTGATCGCACAGCATTTTGTTTGGCTGTCTATGAACAAATTTTCACCTCTGCTCACAACAGTCTATCGAGTGTCGAAGAAGTCAAGTGCACATTCATACGGTTACCACTCCTGGCACATTCCCACAGCCAGACACTCGTTTCCCCACGCACACCATGAAATTGTTGGCCTACTACCACCTTCCAACGATTTGCGTACATACTAAACATAGTCGATCGTTTAGCCCGTTGACCTTTAGCCGTATTCATTATAGATGTGTCAGCGAAGATAGTTGCTAACACGTTGTAGGAACATTGGATTGATAATTTTGGTATGCCATCTACAATGAGTATTGTACAACCTCCGCGAGTAATACTGTACTCAAAGTTATGTCCGCCTAGAAGATAGACTTTCCCACAGTGACTGTTCACAGGGGCGAAAGAAGAGTCTTGCATGTACACCTTTCCAATTTGTCGACACTATGAATCTGTATTTGATGAGCGTGAATAATAGACTTGAAAATTTTACATCGCTTCACTGAAGTGTTGAAGGGAATGATCTTGATTTCACAGAAAATTTCAAAGATGGTTTCGACATCCAAGCGTTTTATAAAACACAGTCTCGGTTTTCATGTCGGTCACATGCTGTTGACTAAAGATATGCGTTAGAAAGCAATGCTGTTATGGACGTTTGCAAACGATTTTGTGGAAAACTGACAACAGTACTTTGAAAGAGGAACCTATTTATCTCTTCCATGTACACCTGTTAGTGTGTAGGACGATACAGCCCCTTTGTTTTACTAGGAATTTCTTCAAGTTTTATTTGAAATATCCAAACTGTCTAGGTTACCTGAAGCTGACTTAACTCAGTGAATGGTCTAATAGCTGTGCGTCCAATAGATGGCAGACTTCATTGCCAATTAGCAACCGGTTGCATAATTTTTCCATGTTTTCTAACCATCAATTCCAAAGTGTTAGATAGGTGTTGCTCTAATTGTTGGTGTACCCACGGTTCTATTAACACTTGGGCACCTCATTTTACGAGGTTCACGATGCACATGCATGTGCTGCGAACCATTTTATCTCACGCTGCACTCCAACGTTTCTCTCCGCATTTTCCTGCGGCAACTTCAATGTCAAAATGTATGTTCTCGCTACACTACTGAATTGCGGTAATGTAAATAGTTTAATGCGGTCACTCTTCCTCAGTTTACTCGTACTTCAGATCCCCTTGTCACAAAATGGAAATTGATCAATGGTTTATGTCACCATGTCACAATGAGCGTGTGTGATGTTGCACTAGAAATGCTACCGGTACCTATTATTAGCATGTTTTCACTGACACTCCAAAGGAAACTTAGAAATCATTGATACGTAAAGCAGTTGTGAGACTTCTGACCGATAGAGCAGGTCTGTTTGGCTTCCTCGTTAATGGAATATTAACTGGATGTTGCACTTTTGGACAATATTCCAGAAGTCGAATTTATTACTAGGAAGAAACTTGAATCGTGCATTGGAATTACACGCCCTCCTAACCCATTTCCCTCTACAGATTTAGGATAAATTCTTCCAATGCATGATTGCTCCCTAATGCAGACGACCCTAAGTTTTCATTCCAAGCTCCTCTTGGATGAATCCGTCCTCATCTGGAAGGATTACAGCGAAGGTTCTGAGGAATCCCCACATATATTAAGCAACATTCGTGTAGAGCAGTAAAAAAATCATCATCCATGATTTCCAAGAACACGTTAATTTTGGTTCGAAATGATGACATTTTTTCAGTAGATTGCGTTTTCTCACTTCCTTCATATGACTGAAACACAGGATCAAGTGTCTGTTTTCATTGAAATTGTCGGCCTGTAACACATACTGTCTCGATCACTAAGTTTGCTTTCGTTCAATATGCTATGAGCAGTAGTCATACCATGGCTTCTATCAAACAGGATCGAACTTTCTATCACCTGTTTCTCGCCCAGTATCTACAAGTGCTAAGCTTACCTGAGGTGAATTCTTCGCGCACGAACCGCATCTGAGCACATAGGCAGCAATTCAAGTTAATGATTCAAGATTCCAGTATCACAAGTCAGAATCAATTTAGAGGACATTCTAAACCACAACTCACTCGTTCACGACACGATTGCAAGTGTTTCCTCGAAAAGTTGCGTTCCTCAATTAGCATGACCACCTTCGGTACTTTTCTAATTGCTCTTGGTCAACTGAGTGTTCGATGAAAGCGTGAATGCGATTCATAGTCACACCCATCGTCAAAGGTGGACTCAGAGTCAACCCAGCAATCTGGTGACCAACAGTGTTGGTTACGGTGATCTCTCAGTTAATGGATGGCTTACAGGACGATTACTCCTTCTGGGCAAATCTTGAATACTTTGAATTCATTACCAAAGAACATGACTTTTGTGGGTGATGCCCATGTATCACGATTGAACTGGTCACTTGTGACGTTTGAACGAAGCTACCTTTGCAGAACCGGCTACAGGTGTGGCGTATGCTGACTTTTATAAATCCTTTGACTAGGTTATTCATTCCTTATTGTTGTGGGAGCGTAATAGTTGTAAACTAGGTTTACACTCACTGGTGCAAATTAATAATTATATCATTACAAGTAGATTCAATGCCAATGTGAACTGATAATTGCCAGAGTGCTCGCATATCAAATTCGACTTTCTACAAAGATCTATTTTGAGATTTCCGTTATTCATTCTTGTAGTTAATGAATTGTCTAGATGACTCCTTCTGGGCAAATGTTGAATACTTTGAACTTACCATCAAAGAACATGACTACTGTAGGTGATGTTCATTTGTTGCTAATCGCCAATAAAACGGAATTGTGACGTGTGCTAAAGTGCCCGGAAAATGTGAGCTTCTTAGATGACGATTCAAACTGACTTGCATAGTGGTCTACAGAAATAGCCTGGAAAAGTGTTTGTCTCATTACTTGATGTACTACCGTGGTTGAAACTGCTTAAATAACCATGAATTGTTTAGAAATAATTTTCGGGGTCATCAACTCTGCAATATCTCCCTATACGTCTGCACCCACAACCTACTCACACATGTTGTAACGAAAATGCGTCCAATAAAGCACAATCTTTATTGCCCAACGCGCTTGCGATTTTGAATCACAATTCCAGTCCATAATACCCCCGGTTTCCGCTCACGTGTCGTGTATAATTCTACCCGGTTTAGATGTGTGATTTATGCCATCTATCCGGGGTTTTTTCGCCCGCTATTCCTCATTCATTGATCAGATTCCGTTGAGCGATGGCTTGTCCGGTTGATCGTGCTGTCTTCCGTCCATCCACTATAAGCTTTCACCGTACTCCACAGCCGTGTAGAGATATTTCTGAGAGTTTGAACAGTACCATTAGAACACAAAAACTGGTAGATGCAAGCATTTCGTACTGACTCATCAGTACCAAATTTACAATAACATGAAACGGTTTTTTACATCAAACAGTTAGGGGTGGGCTGGGTGGATAGTCAGTTGATGTGATGATAAAGGTCACTAAGTCCAAGGCAAGGTCAAGTGCACAAACAATTATTTCTGAACACAGAGCCGGCTTAAGTCGATTGATTATGACAGCTTCAGCAAGCCGCAAGAATCTTGAACTGAGGTGATGTAATAAGATTCTGAATGCA
>LUCH01006821.1:0-25302 GCA_013368495.1 Paragonimus heterotremus
GGTCACTGTGACAGGCTAATCCGTCTCGGATGCCGTCAACCTATATGTATATTCACGTAGTTGTACACACACATAAACACGAGGTAAATATATAATTGAGTGCATGTAGGCAGGTATATATGTATTTTCAAGTTTGCATACGTATATTTTCACGCATATATATACAAATACATGTATATAACAAGTTGTACGTAAGTATATATTTGCTTCTATATATTCGTGAATGCGTATGTATATACGTGTTCATTTGTTACTTTATTTATTGCCTATTTATATGTGTGTGTGTATTTATATGCAAATAAATTAACATTTTTCTTTATTATGAAAGATTTATACACATTTATGTGTATATATAAACGTATATTGTTCGGGTGTAAGATGTTGTCCACTGAGAAAATTAAGCTTGAAGGTCATCCCGTGTATTTTTAGGCAGTTTAAATTAATTTTTCGCGAGTACGAAATGGAAAATTTTCCCGGCGTCTTAAAGAAGCGCAAACAACTAAATTGAATTGACGATATCACCTCACTTGTTAATGAAATTTTTATTATGTAAATGCCAAACTACAAAGTCAGTCGAACACTTGAATCTCTCAGGGCAAATTTAAAGACAGAAAACAAAAGACCTCTGTTGCGTGGCCTTTTTGCGAACATGTCACACTGTTTCTCGACTGATGATTACACATCGTCGTAATCATCACGGTGGCAATATATCAGCAGTTTTCGGTTATGGTTAAGTGTCATACAACCATTAAAAAAGTCCACGGTAGGAAAACGAAACGAAAGAAACGAATCTAACTGCCAAAATCAACCATGTTTAAATTCAAATGTTCAACCTCAGTGCGCAAGTATCATTCAAATAAGCAACCGGGCTATAAATGAAAGTTAAGCGTCATTCCCAACACAGCCTCCTCGTGGATCTAACTACATCGCATCAATTTTTCACGCATTACTCAGAAAACTCACGCGGACAAAACAATATTCACATAACTGGGCTGAATTAGTTGTCATCTCATCTAAAGTCTCCAGCCTCCGATTCTGTGAGTCACGAGGACCTCGGCCCCGGAGGCTAACTCGACTTACAATAGCCAACCACTTGGTCAATAACTTCATTTCTCTACGCCAGGTCATCATCTGTCCACCTCTCACCTGTCACCATTTAGCTATGGCATCGGCAGCATATGGTTGGTTTGGGAGATGACTTGCTGATATTCTTCGTATATGACCTAGCCACCTAAGTCTGTGCAGACTGAGATCGAGTGAAGAGATTTACCTGGCACTCACAACCACAAACCAAGTTTCCAAACTCAGTGTTGCTTACGCGTTGGTGAAACCGAGATATCGCTGTTCAAACTAAGACTCCAGTTATAAGCTACCTGGAAACGATTCATGCTCTCTAATTTGAGCGGCCAGGTTTCATTGTTGTAAAACAACACGGTCCTCACAGTCAACTTCTGTACGTTGTTCTCAAGTTTCCCAGGTATATCCCTCTGTTGCCGCAGAGGTTCTGAGTTGTCGAACGTCGTTTTAATTTTTGATATACGCACTTTTTTATTTCGTCAACTATATTTTCGCAGCTGCTGATGCAACTTCCTAACTATAAAAATTGGTGATCGCCACAGACAGTTCGATGAAGCCAAAAATAAAGAATAAAAATCTAATTGCGTCAAGTCAACTAGAAGGACTTAATAGAATTCAATGAAAAACGTCCCTCACAAATGTGCCATCAAATATTGTCCTTTTTTAATCTCTGCCCACCACAGTGATGGAATGGACAAGGTCGATCTCAAGGCCGGTTTAGAATTGTGTGTATATCCATTTTTAATTTGACCTTCCAGTGCTACTGACATCACCCTTATTTTGAATACTTAGGTAGGGTCTGACAGATTGAAGTTGGCACAAGTATACTGTACGTTACATACCGACCGTTAGCCTAACGGTAGACCATTCAGATGTGACAATTCGATCGTTGACTCATTGGTGCAACTGTCACTGCGGTTGCTTCATGATAACATGAAATTGGGTTAGTATCCACATCGTGGTTTGACTTACACTGTTGACAGATCCCAACACAGGGGAAATACGAGTCTTGGGTTTTCTTCTCTGACCCAGGTTTGTAAATTAGCCTATGTGATTGTGAATACTGCAGTCAAGAGAGTCTAATACTAAACTCACAATGTGTTTGATTAGACAACATCTAATTTGCTGAAGAATCAACTAATTTATGCCAGATATCAGATAATGGCAAAAACTGCGGTCTCAAACTTTCTAACCCAATCCCTGCGTTAATGGTTGAAAGCACGGCAAGTTTTCAGTTAAACCTTCATTTCAATCCTAATACTTCCTGGTTACACAGCGACTTCATTCTTCAGCTACTGCTGTGCACCGACAACGTGAATGGTGTAGGGGCTGTTTATGCGGAAAATCAATATATGGGTTATGGGCTTCAACAAACAAACCCACTCATTTGCATATAACATTAGTCACGGAACGTCACGGTTGCAACGGACGCTAATGCCAAGCTTCTGTATGTACCGAGAACCATTTCACGCCAAGCTGTACTCCAGTGTTTTTTCTTGCACTTTTCCTGCGGTAACTTCAATATCCAAATCCATGCTCTTACCTCGCTAGTGAATGGTAGTAGTGTCAGTAGTGTAGTGCGATAGGTTGTCCTCATTACACTACTTGGTTGCTGAAATTGGTAATGTATTTTAATTGGTGGAATAGCTTTCCAATCAGTATTTCGTTTGCCTGATTGTACAATAAGCGGCTTGTTGATATTTTGCCCTAACGTGTTTCTCGCGTCTGTGTCTAGACAAGCGTTGGAGGAAGTAACCGTGTTAGAAAGTCGCATTTTAACTGTCAAGCACGACGAACGACCTAAGAACATAACTCATTAATCAAGAATGCTATATCTGTCATTGATCTTCTCAACCAGAAACTTCTGTGGTAGTGACCTTCTGTCCACCCCACTGAACTTTTGTTCATGTGTACGTTTGCGATGCACTCAGATCCAATTTGAACACCACACAACACATTCTGTCGAAGTTGTAGAATTCAGAAAGTTCTTCTGGTCAAGTCCTTTCGAAAAGAATCGTTAAGTTTGGGGTTCGCTTTTTTTCGAGATTAACAGTAACGCTCATCTAGGATCGTTCTGTAGTAACCATACAGATCGTCCTAACATGGACCTTACATTAGACACTAACGAATTCTCCTAGTTAGAATCTAAAGTCCAGTGGTTCGTGAATTATGCCCAGATTGTGAACATTCATGGTTGGTTTCGTTATGATTATATGGTAGTTAAACATAAGCGAGAACCTTTTTCTTTGACTATGGTGATGATGAGAATGATGATACCTAGGTTACTCTATAATCATTAGAGTAGACAATAACACTCCCGTTAACTCAAACCAGTGACCTTACAAAAGAGCTTTTCAGTTAAACGGGGGTGAATTCCAATCAACTAAGTTCCAACTAATTAGCAATAACACATTCTAAATGTGCTTGTTACTCTGACAAGTGGCTGTTCAGGTCACATGACTACGATTGTACATTTCTGCGTAAGAGCAGGTGGTTAGACGTTTTTATCTGAAGTTAACCAAATGTTCGCTCAGTGTGGATAGGGTAGGCTGACGATGAATAACATCGCAACATAATTGGGTTGTGAAGACTGGTTTCATGATAAGGTTGGTAGGTTGAGTGCGAGATGTTCGTGTCCTCATTTTCAGTAGCCCACTAGTGACACTGGCCTAAAGACTAAATTTGCCAATGCCTTCACTTGTATACATCAGTGATATGACGAAGGACAGGGAGTTTCATGAAGATCGATTTACCAGAAGTGTATCTCTAATTGGCTTTGCCCGCAGCAGGTAATCTGCCACAAATGATGCTTCGTGTGGACTTTAGTAAAAAAGAGCCACTAACATTTTGGCATATGAACAATTTATCGAACAGTATGATGAAACAATTTTTAAAGTATACTTAAGGTTTGTTACTTGAAAATTTCAAACATAAACCTCGCAACAATTAGCAACAATAACATGTAACGCGTCAAAATATGAAAACTCAACGAAAATCCCCTAAAACTGCTACACCTCGCATAGTCCAGTGATCTGAACTTTTGGGACAAGCGAGTTTTAGAGTAGTGATGAAGTTGTCAGTGCTTCGATGTGTGTTTTTGTAGACCGGTGCTATATAGACATATGAATCTGCATCATCTCCTTCTTCATATGGCAACAGCGGAGCTACAAGGGAGACTTTGGGTTGATTGTCAGAAAATAAATTCGTTGATTTATATTTATTCGGCTTTTCAGGCAAATAAATGGACACCGTGGCCCCAGAATCTTCAGGTTTTCTTTTCCTGTCTGCGTTCACGTTTGCCCTCACACTCACGCCGATTGGTGCCACTCGTTTGGATTTGACCGCATGAAAGATGTACTTTCCAGGTGGCTCCTGTGGCGTACTAAACCCACCTAAATACACCCCGGGGCTGATCTCCAGTTGTGCAGTCAGGTTCACAACTGGCAACGAATCGAACAGTTGTTTGGGTCGTGATTCGATCAAACGGCAGTTACGATGATCCCAGGCGGCACCTTGCAAATAAAGACCATGCACGTAGACGCCATCCGTTGGATACTCCCTGACCTCGTCCACGTGCATTCGTGTGACACGATTCACAAGCACCATACAATCCAATGACCACCCGGGATGCTTGCGTGCGATCTCTTGTCGAAGAGCGGTTAGAAATCCCTGAGATGATAGAGAAAAGAAACTGAAGTTTGTCAAGTCTTTGTAACTGAAGAACTCGGTTGAGATATAGTTCGTGAAGGGTAACCGGTTCCATACCCGTTCATGCTATCTTTGCATGATGAGTCCAAACCAGGACGAAACCGGTCATGAGGTGTCGGATTGACAGTGAACAACAAGAAGAATTACAAAGAACTTGACAGACTTATAATCTACACGAAGTCGCTGCATATGTTGGTGGTATTTCACACGCACACAGACACGCGTTTATCCTGAAGCTTGAAACAACGTATTGTCTCAGACTGTCGTTTACCATAAAAATCAAATAGGAGGATTTTGAGATAAAAATACCGCAAAAGCCTAAAGAAAGTAAGAAAACTTAAAAAAGGTAATTGTCCATTCCGTTACCTACAAAAAACATCGTCTCGTCGAAAAGATTCTTCAGTCAGCTATGTGGCTGATTAGGACACGTCTAGCATGACAGGCGGTATTTACCGAACCTCCCAAATTGAACGGTCAGAGTAATAGTGGTTTTTAATCACGACGTTATCAAATTAGCTCGTGATTTTACTCAACGGTCGGTGGTTTAAATGTGTATTCCTCAATGAGGTGCACGATAGGCTGAAGTGTGATGCACGTAGTTCTTGTGTTTAGATTTGTGCGGAACATTTTGTTACAGTAAACTCAAGTATACGCCAGGTTGGTTAAATTGTGCTCTTTGATGAACGCAGAATCCTACATAAGCGAGTATGGTGGTAAAACAATCGCCTTCAGCTTACTGATCAGGATGAGTAGTGATTTTCGGAATTCCTTATAGAACTAACCTGTAAAAATTAGATAAATCAATGTCAAAATGTTGTGAGCTTTCATTAAGAAATGTGGACAGATTAATTAAGTGAGCATCCTGGTGTCCATCTGTTCGAGAAACACAGTTAAGCACTAACCTGCGGATTAAAGAATCCGGTCATCCAAAATGAAATGGGTCTGGTTTCTAGTAGCCATGCAAACAGTTGTGTGCATCGCTCCAGCAGTTCTGTAAACCAAAAGCCGAGTTTGTTCGACTCCCATGAGAACTGACATATAGGAAGGGATACAGAAGAGTAAGAAAAAGTATGATTTACCGACAAAAGTGACGAATTACTCATGATAAAAACAACTGGAGGTTGCTGAAATATGTACCGTAATAGACAAATCATAAGACCGTGGTCTAACAGGTATTTAGGATACATCAGTCAAGTTTGAATGATTGCCAACATAGGTACGAAATGTTACAGGTTTCCAGCATGTCATGCAATCCGGTTTAAACTGGATCTGACTGCATCAAGGGCAAATCTAAATTGATCGTACGCATATTTATTCCTACTTTGAATCCAAGTCGCTAGGAACGTAACAGAGAATTAAACGTTTGAGTTAAAGTAAACCAGACCAAAAGAACACGATTCTGTCATCTTCCTCATGATATCTGAGAGTGAACGGGTGAGCTGCGTTACACAATCTATGTTTAGTACATCATTTCTCATTCACTTTTCCGTAACGTAATTAGGACTGACCAAGTATGTCTGAGGCAGAAAACAGATCCATCACAAGGTATTGTGACAACGGAGGAGTTCACACATCAACCAACTTCATCCATACACAGTTAGATTGAAATCCAGTGATGGTGCAGTAATACCTTCACAATGTGTTGTTCCTGATGTTTGCTGAGTAATACGGCACGAACCTCCTGAAAGCTGCTCACACAGCATTGTTGATGAGAGCTTTTGTCTTTTCGCTCATAAACAAGCACCTATCCATATTGCCTATAAATGTACACTTGTATAAATGAAGATGAACTGTAAACCAACTGTACTAAGCTGTCCGAGCAATCTTCCAGCTTCAATTGAACATAATTTAAATAAACGAGAATTTCTGTATAATACTTTTGGAAGAAATTCCTTAATTTGATTGTGTAGAATTTCGGAGTCCTGAGCAAGATCCCTCAAAAACAAAGTTCACTGTGAAGAGACAAATGGATTTTTGCAATTCACTTCAAATAATAACAAAATGATACTGATGGACAGTTCTACAAACTGATTCTGGATGTTGCTGTTACTGTACTTGATCTGCATGGGTTTAGTGCAAACAAACCAATCCGAAGTGGCCACATTTGTGACAGTGATCAAACAGAAATCTGACATCAAAAATCAATCCATCTGAAACGATTTGTCTTCCGTAGATTTATCTTGATTCTTCCAAAAATTTCGACAAGGTTGATTATTCCAATTTGTTACGGAAACTCAATAGTTATAGCTTCGATGTGCGCTTGCTCATGTGACTTAACGATTATCCGAATAATCGCAGCCTCAAAGTCAAGGTAAATGGACAGTTATCGGAGTGGTTACATGTCAACAGCGACGATCCATAAGGATTCATATTGGGACTCCTATTTTCGTTCTTGAACTGTCCAGTATAGTCAAATCGCCGATGTTGCTCTACACCAATGAGACAAATCTCTGGCGATTTTTAGAAAGCCCGGAAGATGTGATAACTCTACAGAACGATTTGAACTGCTTAAACTAGCGGTCCATAGAAAATAATCTGCGCTCTGCGTCAATAAGTGTAAAGTTATGCATGTTTCACATCAGAATTACGCTGACTGTTATCTTGGCGACACAAAGCTATTGGTGTCAGCAAGCGAGCGAGACCTAAGGGCCAGAGTGGCGAACAACTTCAGTCTGACTAAAAATGGTGGTGCCATGGCTAAAAAGGCACAAATAACCCTGAACCTCTTAAAAAAAATTGTGGAATCTTCCACCCTGACGTGTTTTTCACTACGTTGGTCTCCACAATGTATCTGCACCTGGAAATGAACATACAGACTTGTCATCCCTGTAATAGAAAAAGATTTGGCACTTACTGAAAACGTTCAGAGACGAGCCACTAGAAGAATTATAAGGTTTAGGAAGACCCCCTAGCTAGAGAGACTGGCAAAATTAGATCAATGTATTGCAGACACCTCAGGGGAGACCTAAATCTTACTTACACTCCGGGTCATCCACTGACGCATCGCCTCGCACTAAACAAGGATGACTGTTTAAGGGGTCACTCGCTGAATCTGGGTTACGGAATAGGCAGGTTAGTTCGCAGACAGGATTGCTTCAAGATTCGGAGCTGTGCACACTAGAACATGTCATTCAACTCTGTAATTACGGCTGAACCGGTTGAGAGTTTTAAAACATTACGTGAGACACAACATGGACTACAATTTTCCAAACTGTCATCTAGCCCAGCTCTACAAGTTGTTAAATGCATCTATCTGATGGAACGTTTTGTCATTGTTTTTTGCTGATATAAATACAACCGGCAGTGTCATTAAAATGGGTTAATTTATTTCCATTCACTCTTTCTTTACACCTACAAATCATCTAACACAGTTTTTCACTGAACAACACCGAGACAGGAGCGCACAAGCAAAGATTTCGCTTCCTCTTGTAACCAACTTTGAACTTACGAAATTATAATCTAACCCGAACAAGTTTCCTTCACGGACAATTCATCCAGAAATAATTCATCACCAACTTAATTCATCTGACGTCTTTTCATATTTATACTGGTCTCGTGAACGCATACGAAAAATCCTACTTAAGGCTCCCCAAGGCGTGAACGACATGAACTGTTAGCTGGACGAACACGAAGCCTCTTTTGTATGTCTTATGAAAATTAAAACATCTGATGTATCAAGAAGTGCACAGGGCATAAACTGAAGGTCATCAAGTGACGCACTGCCCTGTACTTTTGCGTGCAGGATCGCCAAAACATTTTCAAGCTCACCAGTGCAGTCTGTGACAGTTTGTTCACCGTCATCACCACCATCTCTGAAATGAAATGTCCCGTAAAGGACTTGTCCCGGAATGAATGTAATCGAACCGGTTTAGTTTAGACAATCATCGACCTTAGTTGAAATAAATGGCGACTAACCGAGGTCGGTGGCGTGAATGTTGTCGTTGTTTGGCTGAGTTGTCTGTGACATGAGTGCATTTAATGACGCGGGTCAGTGAAAGCCGTGAAGAAGCTGTCTTGCTGATAACGCCTTAATTTCACGTACAGCTCGGTTGTTTGTTTACAAGGTGTAGGCGCCTTGATGTTGTATGTTTGAATAGAGGCGTGGCTATTTTTAGTGACTAGGTCCTATTTCATCTCCCTTTTTTCTCCCTTCTTCCTAAACAGGGTTTGTTTCTTCTTCTTTATGGTTGTGTGGCAGTTAAGCCTCAGTGTGAACCACTGATGTATTGCTGTATATGATGATGATGAAATCGAACGTGGCTTGCTTTCAACTGCAGTCACCATGTTCCCTTAAGTCTTAACTTCTAACCAACAGCAGTCAAGATTATGTTCAAAGTTGCAGCCAGCCGCTTACTTTCAGCCAAATAGACGGTGTTTTTGCTTCAAAAATGGCGTCCATAGCTTCATGTAGTGGTTGGCTCATCACGATCACGCCTTCAATGGCCAACAGAAGGTCGTTCACAGTTGACCATACTAGACGCAAGAGTTTGTTCATTCTTTCCATCTCTTGCCGCAAGAAAATGGTCATCGGCTGAAGTAAGCCAATTGTCTCCAGCCGCTCCCGCAGTCGGTAAGGTGCAATGGAGTTAGGCAATTTCGATAGCAGCTCATGACATACATGAGCAACTAACGATTCCTGACTCTCTCTGACATTTGAGCCCAACGACTTGTCCTCGTTGCGCGACT
Source organism: Paragonimus heterotremus (assembly GCA_013368495.1). Taxonomy (NCBI): domain Eukaryota; kingdom Metazoa; phylum Platyhelminthes; class Trematoda; order Plagiorchiida; family Troglotrematidae; genus Paragonimus; species Paragonimus heterotremus. The sequence goes on from LUCH01006821.1 coordinate 9,472, forward strand.
CCTGTATGACTGTTTCTTTCGGTTCCATGGCCTGGATACAGTCGATAATGTATCCTCCAGTACGTGTGGAAGATCTGAAAGATATAAGACGAAAACGTCAACCTGGAGGTCCACTAGTTAAGCAGCTTCGGGTCTCGAGAAAATTCGGTTAGTAAAAAGTATCAGAAACTTAGCATGCACGCTTAAAATATTAATGTTGATGGAATTCGCAGTGACCACTCCATTGCAAGCGGTCTTCATTGGGCATGTAGCAGAGTGAAATAACACCTTGGTTCATAACACGAAGACTATAGATTCGAATCTGTCTCCGCATGTTACAACACCAGGAGAGCGTTAACCTTAAGAATAAGCAGGTAGACACCAAGCTTAAAATTAAGGCGCAAGGCTTAACAGTTAGGAAGCAATGCTTGAAATGGAGGGATGACGCTTGATTGTAGTAGTAAGTCCTGTGATTTGATCTTTGTTTGTTCACACATGTAATGTTTGGCTGGATGGAGAAAGGTGACCGTTCTCTGACATCATCTGCAACGGCGTCAATCGTGAACTCATCCGGTCAGATGGTGACACATAAACTGAGCCTAACTAGATCTCTGAAACCAACTATACCCACAGGACCGTATGATATTCAAGGAGCGGCTGAAGCAATTCCAGTTGAAATCCCTATCATGATTATAGCTTTTATATTTGGAACTTTCCTCAACGAGAAACAATCCTTCAAAGAGAGGGAAAATGTTTTGTTCTTGAAGAAGCATCTCCTTCGGAATACGAAACTTTCGGTCGTTGGAATCCAATCGGTGTAGACGCAACATAATGAAGAAGATCGTAATACCTTGCTAGAACAGTCGAAATATGCATACGTCTGAAATATATCGTCGACTGACCTTCGCTTGCGGCCTTACAATGAGCACGTGATGATGAATGATGACACTTCAAGGTAATTGCTAATATCACCTACATACCTTTCAAACTGGACGATAGAAGACAACCAGACTAATCGGCGTTACATTAGTTACTGTCCTGTAGCGGTTTCATTGCGTGCAAACTGGGATACTGTTGGATTACGTGGTTCTAAACAAGAATCAAATGACAACTATTCCCAGCTAGAAAATCCTGATTAGTCGCATAGCATTACAACTGCTGCTTTGTATGGGCTCACAGCCAAGTTGCGAATAACAATAGAAAGAAGAAGATACTAGGTTAGAGAGGTGCTCATTGCTTTAAGTAAATCAAAAAAGGTTGAGTGTAGTTTCCTTTTTTTCCTGGTTTCCAACAGAAGGATCTTTGGCTCAAATTTTAGTGGCCTCAGTTGTGTAGATAAGTCCAGGTACTCAGGTTCGCATTTGCCATGAGTAATTTCTGAAATGCATGGTTTTCATGTCATAGAGACCACCTACTAAACGCTTATTTTAAGTGGTACATGGGACAAACCTACCCCTGAGTAGACCTTCCAGGAAGGTCCTGGGCCGGGAGTAGATAACGTTTCAGCTTGGCGGGGCGATGTAGAAGGAATTCTTAGAAACGGAATTATACGTTTTGATCAATCCTGTGAAATCATTACGCAATCAAGCTAGATCTAGTCCAACATGATTGATGTACAATTTAGCTTGCGAGGACTGTGCCTAATTTGGCCTTCAGCAAGTGTTTCCTGTAAGGAACTTAGAATGTTATTTCTTCAGCGAGGTTACTTGATAAAAAACATTTGTAAAAGCGTTCACTGGACGACGGTGTTTTGCAGCAGGTAGCACCACATTTACATACGCTGTTTGATAAGACTGTGGCCTCCATCCGGAGGTAGATTGCGTGATCACAATTCCAATCACAGCTTTCTGTCGTCACATTTTATCGATTGAAGACAGATCACTAAACTTCGCGGCTTAGAAGTACACTGAACGAACACCCACGTAGTTGTTAAGGTGAGTGCTGAGATGGATGTAGTCGTTTCACTTGGCTGTTGACATATCTGGAATGAACAGGTAAGGATGCTGAATTGACCATTTTCAAGGAGTTCCAGAGTCATAATAGGAAGATGGATATCGCACTGTTTTACAACCTTAGACATGAGAAGCAAAAAGATTTGGGGAAGAACAAAACAGAAAACAAAGATGATGAATGCTTACTGTGGTTCTTCAGGACGAAGTTGCTTACAGTAGCTCTAACCCTGCCTGTATATTGTCCTTTCCTCTTGTCACTTCCTTGTCACTCTGAACTGCGATCAGAGGAATTCCTGAGACCGGAATACTTACCAGCCACTCAATGTTAAGTGGGCAGCACAGACGACATCGACTGTCGTACGCCACATGACAGCGGGGTACCTCCAGTGAAATGGGAAATAATGAAATCTATAGAAATGTTGTCCGGCTGGCAACTCCGATTTAACTTTGCGAAAAGAGCACAATAACCTGTGCTTGCCGAAAAGTAAAGAGCTTCCGATATAAAATAAAGTTTGGACGTTACTCTGGCTGGATATTATTCTGGCTGAACAAATTCGGATCTATTTGGGTTTTAGTGTTGATCCAAACAATAGAGCTGAAAGCCTAGCTCAGCTGGAACAGGTAACCACCGAAGCATGGAAGTGAATGTAGCAAAACTATATATTAATAGGAGAATAGAGGATGTTACTTGTGCCAGCGTAGCAGCACCAAAACATTGAACAGTGGGTGTTAGAAGTTTCTGTTCACAAAGTAACAGGTTAACTAAATAAAGAAGTTTCCTGACCCAACATGACCAATACAGAAACTGATATTTTATCCTTGTAGTGTATACAGGTAAACTACAGTGGACTCGAGAATGTACCTCAAAAGAATTGATACAGAGGTAAACGATAACAATCCTGATATCTTTTTGGAGGCACGATGTTTGCCAGATACGATCGTTTATAGAGAAGCAGTTAGTTACCAAACTGATTTTGATGTTACATAAACTAGTTCTGTCTGATTCAGGCCTATAATTAACAAACTACCTAGAAACATTTTGGCATGTTTGAGTCAATTTTAGTCTGTTTAGCGTGATTAACCAGGTATTTGTAAAGATGAGCTTGCGCAGAACACAGTGTTACTTACATACTGTATTTATTGAAACAAAGTAACTTTCAGTTATCTAATACACCAGTTAGTTGACGTATGTAATGAACAGGACCTTTGAGTTTGTTCCCACGTTGACAGGATACTGTTTTTGAGACCTAACAGATACGTAGTCGGAGTAGTAAGCTGGTCATTCCATTAAAGTATATTGTTCACTGTGTTGCTGATATACTGAAATAGGTTCCTATGTAAATACAGAAGAAAAAAACGCAGCAGTTTATGTCTTACTTGGTTATATGCCTGTCACATCACTTAAAAAGTTTAAAACCGTTACACTATTTTAAAGGTGTTTTTACAACATGGACCTTGTTTTGTCGACTAAAAAAGTGGAACAGTATTGTAAAAAGGAAAGAACGAATTTCGCTCCTAGAACTCACTCGATATCTGCGTTGGCGTGCAAATGGAAAGCCTCCGGTGAATCACGAACAGGAAGAGACTGGATGAAGGCTTCATATTGTGCCACTGTAGCCAATCGAGGCACCCGATAATTAGGAGCCACTTGGAAGTCTGGCGCGAACATCTGTTCATGGTAAAATGTCTTTGTGATTGTGTTGAGTAGACGCAGGTCAAAGTCGTCAGTCACTCGGCCCCCGTATTGAATTTCTGCTATCATGTATCGGATACATTTCCAATCGATTCCCTGTACCAGTCAGTATGAAAATACTGCACAGCTTTTCGTTGTCAAAACGGCAGGTTAATGTAACGTATTACAATTTAAAACCATCTATTTTTATTATAACATCGAAATTTGAAGGAAGCAATTAGTTCGAAGCGGGAGTTTTGAGAGTTTGTTCAGTGGTGCGATATCGGTCAGTAAAATCGTTTAGGGAAACCGGACCCAATTCTCTCAGCTGATCACGTTGAACGTTGTGTAAAAAGCGTCTACGGGAGCTTGTAGATCACACTATGTCCAAGTGTAAAATGCCTGGAGCACCTCGTTTGGTCAAACCCGTTGTTCTCAGATAATATTCATCCCCGGGAATTAACGGGGAAACTGTCTATTTAACTGCTGAAAACAGGTTTCCGGTCAATCAAGCCGCATTCAGGTCCCACAGAAAATGCACAGTTACGATACTTACTATGTCATATTCGCAAGGTACGGAGGTCTAATATGTGGAGGCCACTATCAAGCCTAAGTGATGTCTACCATAAAGTCTTATAGATTGTCTTGTGGGCAATCTCTCATATTTATATGCCCATGCCTATAGACCGACAGACAGACCAGATCAGACAAACTGACAGTACGATCTATTTACCGACTGTTACAACTAACTTACGTACGGTGATCTACTCTAGAACAGCTGAACAGCACGTGTTATCTTCTGGTACACGACAGTGTTTGTGTCATGTCACCGAGTTACTATTCTATATTCTCAATAAAACAGAATGATCAATAAGATCGTATTGCATGTTTGACTGTTTCAGTTTATCATTGCATTAGTCGACAAATTTTACCAGTAATCGAGGGTCTATTGTAGGTTATGAACTACTAGTACTATCACAGTCCGTTTTATGGACAGGTCCATTATCGTCGTCATCATAACCGTCACCAATTCATCAGTGGCTGGCACTACCGTTTAACTGAGAAGGAAGATATTAATCGTTTAAACATGAAAAGAGACGAGTTAGAACTTAATCAAGAAATACAAACATTCTAAGTTGAGTTGTTTACAGCCTGCAAACAATTAACCGAGTCACATGTGAGAATATGACGCTGTCCACACGACACCCTTTTGATGATTATCGCCTCTTTGCTCCGTCAGTTGTCCTTATTTTGCAAACAGCATAACCACACGTTGGCGGCACTCCTTCGAATGAGCCCACTTGGCTGCCATCTCCTCAGACAGCTTAAATCACAGACGCTAAGGCAGGGGAACTCCATATTGAAAGGAACACGGTCTACAGTGGATAGATAATCTAGTGATTATTAACTTCATATCGATAGGAAGAACCGGGAAAGTCAACTGCACTGTCCCCGCATTGACAGCTGCTCAATGCAGTCATTTGAAGACACTGTGATCTCGGTAAACCGGTTTAAAGCAAATTAACCGCATACTCAATTGGTCACACAGACCTTTTGTGTTTTATTTTTGGATGAACACTGATAAGTGAAAATTAGATGTATGTAAAATACGTCGTGAGAGATTTTTTGCACATTCACAGGTAAACTATTCATTTTGAAGAGCCCAACGGTTTAGAGGTTTTGCCCAGGCAATAACAGTATGAATTTTGAAACATTGGGTTCCCTTCAATAACTTCATCAGCGCAGAAAGAAGACATATGTTGCGATATGTTAACATTTCGTTTACTCTCATCAGTCGCAAACGTAAAACATGCAAGTTATATATGATAGACAATTAGAGATAGACAGGGTATGGACACGCATACAATCACACCACGAATTATGTCATCACCACCACGGCAACCCTATAGGTTGCTTCACCCACTTTTGTGCACATAGCGCCGGCTGGTGAGCTCTAGTCAGCATGGCTTCGCTAAAGGCCAGTAGTTTCGGGTTCTGATGACGTTTGATCAAAACTCTATTTCATAGGGCCAGTCGTATTTGCACTCCTGATAAGCTGCAGGATGAACAAGAAATGCTGAGGAAAACGTTGCTGGCAAATGGATATCCTGAAAAGTTCATAGATATTCACAGCAAGGCGACCAATTGCAAAGGACAAGTGCAAACAGCTCAGAAGAAAGATATATTTCTATTTTTGCAATTCAAAGGCGATCATCTTGCAAACGACATCAAGTACAAACTGAAGTGTGCCCTATCCCGTACGTATGCGGCTGCCCAATTACGCTTGGTTCAAACCACCAAAGGACCAGTTCTACACAATCGGGAACGCAGTCTGTCTGACCATTCTGTCTCTCACGTTGTCTATCAGTTCACTTGCAGTTGCGGTGACGTTTACATAGGCAGAACAGACCGACGGCTATCTCAGCGTGTGGCCGAACACGTCCCAAACTGGTTAAAACAGCGCATGACACAACAATCGGAAACCGGTGAATCTGGTACTCGAAGCCCCGCATCATCGATTGCAAGACACCTTATGATAACAGGTCACCAGGTGGTCCCTCTTAACTCTTTCAAAATATTGTTACGTCATCAGAACCCGAAACTACTGGCCTTTAGCGAAGCCATGCTGATTAGAGCTCACCAGCCGGCGCTATGTGCACAAAAGTGGGTGAAGCAACCTATAGGGTTGCCGTGGTGGTGATGACATAATTCGTGGTGTGATTGTATGCGTGTCCATACCCTGTCTATCTCTAATTGTCTATCATATATAACTTGCATGTTTTACGTTTGCGACTGATGAGAGTAAACGAAATGTTAACATATCGCAACATATGTCTTCTTTCTGCGCTGATGAAATAACAGTATGGTGCCTATCATAACGTGTTGTTTGCAGTAAGACATTGTGCACAGTACCACCAATCTGTTATTATATACCAAGGATTATATAAGCAAGGTTCACTCCGAACTCTGTTCTGTAGAGGTAGGTAATTATGTGCCAATCGGAAAATTATTGACGGAAAATTTTTGAAGGACGTCCTATAGATCAATAGTTATCTGGAGTCGACCATAGTACTTCTCCGCAAAATGACAGATAATGAAATCTCCAACTGAAAGCGTTTCCGGAAAATAAGTTGGCTTGAATTTGGCACTCACAAGTGAACACACTGTCTTAGGTTGATATACTTGTAAAGTTACGATCGGCTTTAAATCGTACTTACACATTAGATAAGTTTTAATTGCTATTTTCGTTCCAGTCAACAGCTTGTTTTCCGGTTATAGTTTACCGGACTATTCTGATTCTCACATAGCTTACTAGCCCACCTAGGGTTGCGATGACACTTATGCATGCAAATGAGCTGAAACTGACGATACCGTGTGACATAACGCATTCCCAAGTGATTGACATGTGACATGAAGTAAAAACTACTATCACTGTGGCGGTTAAGCAGAAATCGGAATTCCACTATTACCAAATAGGTTGTGGACACAGAACACTTGCTTCACTCGTTGACCGCATTCACTTCAGTGCTACCGAGTTGAAACCCGGAAGCTGTTGACAATCAAGGGGCTATGCTGATCACGCAATGTCGATTAGTGTTGTGCATGCAAAAGATGCTGAAACACTCTGTATCACTACCTGGAAACTGATCGTGTTACTATACTGAAAGCCATTGTCAAGCGTTGTTTTCGATTCTCTAAACTCGTTGTACACTGTCGACAGTTTTAAGTCTACGAACAGGGGAGGATAAACAAAATGTGTATATTCAAGTTGAACATCATCCACGGTTGACCGCAGCCTTCGCAGTCATAAATAATCCGGTCAGTCTCTTTTGAAAAGAAGCACTATACTCGAGTTTCGCTCTCATTAGAGCTCGTCAGTAGTGCATATCCTTGCCACTGCCGGGACTAGAAATCCAGCGACAGCTGCGATCAATTGTGGGTGATGTTCAACTTGAAATTAACCAAATCCTCGACTACTCATCAGTAAAATGTGAATATGTTGCAATAATTGAGATGGAACCGGGTGGCCGAATGTTCTAAAGTCATTTCACTTTATGCAGTCTTGGGATTAAATGAAACAACACCGTTTGTTACGCAGAACAATGTGTGAGACAATAGGCTCTCACAACATTTGAACAAGGAAATCAGGAGCGCTTTTTGCATAATTCATCTTTCAAACACATTTCGCTACATATCATCGGGTGCATACTTCAGTATGCGGGGTTAATCAGCAAGATTCAGTTAGCTAAGTGAAAGCAAGCGATAATACGGATCAGTTACCAAGGCAATCTGGTATTGATGAACAAACCTTTTTACTACCGTCTCCGCGAACCAGAGAATCCTCCGATTTTTGCCGCTTAACGTACCCAAACCACGCTTAAAGAGAATGGCTATCCATCGACATTTGCTGGGAAGTTCAGCAAACAAAAGCCACCTGTTGCTATGACTTCAACAGTTCTCAAACTGAATGTGTTTACTTTTTTCTACCCTACAAGGGTGATGACACAATTCTGTTGAAAACTCACGGTGGTTATGAAAAGCATATTCTGTGCAGCCCAACTGATCATGCGGTTCACCACCACTCGAATCCCAACACTTGAAATGCCGATACCGCCCAGTGCCAAATCTTACATCACTTATCTCGCATAGTTGCCGGGCCACTTATACAGGCAGAATGGAGCGGCAGTTATGCAATCGGGTCAACGAGCACATTCCCATTTGGGTTCGTAGGAAGCTCATGGATAATACACCCTTTCATTCAGATCAGAAGGTGGCAAGTCACAAAGAACTAGCGTCATCGACGGAGCTCGACACTTACTGATATGTCGACCTTAATCGAATCTAGAAAAAACCTTTAGGATACGTTACCAATAAAAATTCGAAGGTGTATTCAGATCGCGGAGACTGTTGCAATTAACGAACGGAAGGTTCCTTCACACGTACCGGATTGCTCTGGTAACTGATCCGTGTTATTATTTGGCTTCACAAGGTCAATTGAACCTTGCTAAATAGACCTACAGACTGCAGTTTGTATCTGATAAGATGCAGGAAAATGCGCACGAGAGATACATTGTGTAAAAGCTGTTTCCGGCTTCTTTGTTAGAAGTTATAGTAAGAAAAGGTTGTTTTACCTTTACAATATTCATTTCTTAAGTGGTTTATTCACATAGAATTTGCATGTTCGGTGTTTGAAATCAAGCGAAGTAGTTTTTCAAATCTTCAAACCTAGCTGACTGTTCGAAGACAAAACTGCGAAGAATGGTGATTAGTTAAGTACACTTACTATACACAACCGCTTTACCAATCAGTGTAATCATGACTTACGCTGGTTTTGAGGTTACGTTTCGTAAACTCTACGTAATCAATATGATTCTGAACAAACTGCATGCTGGCGTTGAAATCACTTTGCGTGAAATCATAGGGAATGGCCCATCCCAAAGAGCCATACTTGCGACGTTCTTGCAGTGTACAATGGAGAAAAGCAAGAGTGTACAACATGACTTTCCACTCGGCACTGATACACGCGTCCAAGCAATCTTGGGTTATATCAGCGTACGTCCGCAACAAACTGGCTTTAATACCTTCTGGTGGCTCGTTGGTGAATTTAACCGCAATTTGCAATAAATTCACCGGAAAGCGTTCATGTTCTTCCGTGGTCATCCATAAACGAAACGAATCTTGGGTGGAAACAGACGGGTTGTCTGAAATAGTGTTCATAGCCGCCGAGGCAGTCGGGCTAGTAATCTGGCTATGTTCACTCTCATTAGTCGATCCGACTGAGGTCACTCGCATGAGTACTCGACTGAGGAGTGCGTTACGTGGGACGGATTCATTCAGGACGGTGTACAATTCCTGCATATAGTCCAGGCTTAGGTGGCAATTCTGTAATAGCACCCAACTGCCTTCAAGCCTAGCCAAAGTGATAGCTTGTTTTGCGAGCACCTCTTGACCTTGTCCCATCGCAACAATGCGTAGCGCGATACGTTTTTTGCGGGCCAATTGTTCAATCAACAGTGTTGGGTCGGCACCCGTGCTCAAAAGATTCAAAATTGGTGTCCAGCTTGTAGCGTGTTGCAGCAGTCTGCCGGGGGAATATTCAAACTAAATACTTTAATCCGATTGGCTAATACCGTTACAGTCGTTCAGGTATAAATGAATATGTGATTGTACATTTATACACATTGGGGTAACAACTCAAAGTTCTTTTGTGACACATCATAATTTGCCTTTAACTACTCAAAATCATTATAGGTTATAATGGTGAACGGTTATTTGTTGGCATTAAACTCCAACTGAATTATTAAGGTGAATCGACGAAATCAGATCACATCCTGAGTGCACATTGTGGTCATTCTACAAACACGTGCCACAAGGTACATGCTTTGGTAGACCACTGATCGACAAGTTTAACACCTGTCAAAGTTTGTGGTTGCCACAGGTTATGCAAATTTATGCAAATTACTAGCTTATCACATAATGGCATTTCTAATCAGTAAAACGATCACTTAAATGCACTTGAAGCGCACAACATTAGTAATAATAACCAAACTTAAGTAAATGAAAAATTTAGTTAGTGGTCACGATATGTTTCACGATCAATTCAAGGGGAAGACGGCTGAATTTTTGAAGACGCCCGAGTAACTAAGGGATTAAAAAACTAGTAGGCGAAATGTGTAAACAAACGGTTGAACGGTGATTTAGCGAAAGATGTAAAAATATATTCGAAAGGAATTGGAATTTGGCGAGGTATTGCGTTAGACAGATTTTCAGTGGCAACATTTCTGCACATTTTGAACAATGAACCCAGTCAGGTCGTAGGCATATATATATATATATATATATATATATATATATATATCATCAATATTTTAAAGGGTCATACACTGAGTAGCGAACGATTACTGTAACGTTTCAAATTCACACTAGAGTCCGTTATCAAACAAATAAATGTGCCAGAATATATATATATATATATATATATATATATATATATATATATATATATATATATATATACGGCTGTGGTTAGAGTTCTAGTTTCGGCCGTGCCAAACAAATGCATTAATGATAACCTCTAACAAGAGTGAAACTGGCAAACGACTGATTAGAGTCTATGGGAATGCGACAGCTGCAATCATCTGTGAGTGATGTTCAACCTTACTTGCTGAATCAATCTACGCACAGTACCGTTTTCAAAACTCAAAATATCAAAAGGAATTATTCGTACAGTTCTGGCATATTCACTGTGTGAGGGGTGACACTAACTTTTCCGGCTGCAACAACACATCTTCGGCGAAGGTCTCGCCAAGCGCATGCGAGATGAACCGTCTGGCCTGAGCCGGAAATCGATCCAAACATAAACATCGAATCAACAGTAGACGAGTGAATGGTTTCAATTCGGACCCATAAGGACTTGGGACCGGCGATTCCTCTGGGGCGTCTTTTTCATACCAGTGTCTCCACAGGCGTTCGTGTAAGGTAATCTAAACAAAAAACAGTTTCGACAAGTCTGAATCGACAATAGCATTTAAATTAGCACACATCATGTGAGACTGAAAGAGATATTGCAATGGAAGCACTTGTAAGACCCACATTTTTTTCGTTGTTTTAGATAGGACAGTCTGGTCGCTGTCCCACAGTACGCAAAAAGGCATATGCAGTAAATTGACCTATTACTAATTCCCTGAATATAACATAAATAAAACGAGATGTTCAAGGTATGAACGAACATATTCCAATCGATCGGACAGACGCTGGTTTTGCGTACGCCAATAACAGCACTCACATCCACAGCGAGAGACTGTTGACTTACAGGACTTACATGTATCCATCAGACGTCGGTTACGAACGGGCCAAATGCTTGTCTGTCTGCTGGCAATCTCACGGCCTGAGCTACTGGGCTAGAAACTCGGTGAAGAGCTTCCGGTGAGCTTCCAGATTTGAAACACGTTTTATAGGGTTTTGGGGCTTAGGTGAATGAATGTATTTGGCCCTTGCTACCACTAGCTTTCTCCAACAGTCGATGATTGACGCTGATGATACCCGATGCGTGCAACAGAACGCAAACATCCTACATGCAACTTTTAACACTGTAAATTCCTCAATGAACATCATTAGTTGAAACAATGTTCATTGGATTTGATACGGTTAAATGACAAGGTGGAAATTTAAAGGTATCTAACCGAAAGATTCAGTAACTTCAACTTCTTTTTCTCATTTCTATCGGTCAGCTCAAGCTTGTATGATCCGGTCTTCCCTTATGTCGACACACTAAATTATAAAAGACCACGATATCATGTAAACGAGAGAGTAGCTGAAATGGTAAGAGCGATTGCTAATTACATTTTAAAAAAAGGTAAAACTTTACGGTTCGTTATTCGGACAATTAGTATTAAATACATTAGTTCCTAAAAAAAATGCATCAGGATTGACAGTGGTTGTACTCTCTCTCGCAACATTAAAAGTGAACTTCAGATGGCTTGTGTGTTCCAGAGTCTCAAGAAGTTTCTGTCCGTTCGGATTGACAGTAGTGCCATACCACAATCAAAAGTAATTTGTTAAGCTTCGCTAGCTGAACACATCAATTTGCTCTACTCACATGCTGCATGATGCCCGAAAACGCCTGTAATTTAGAAAGAGCTTTCAGATTCATCCACACCGCGTCAGAAATCCAACGTCCTGGCTTCGGAGGACAATCATTTAGCGTATACGACGATCCGGCTTTGATCAGAACGTCCAACTCCTCATGACGAATTGTTCCAGACTTCTGGTGAAGACGGATCGCAAGCATTAATGTGAAGATAAGTCTGTCCCTTTTAAATAAAGATCGCGTTGCAAACTGCCAAACGGAGACAGTCATATAAGTCAAGATTCGTGTAATGCGCCTCTGTACGCTTGAGGTACGTTCGGATTGGATGAGCGAATCGTCGAATAACTTAATAAACTGCGGCAGCCCGTACTGATACATCTTGTTCACTGTGGCAAGATCGGATAATAAAAAGAACATAAGTGAACCACGCACAGCAATGGTACGATACTCTTCTCGGGCCTGCTCGATCTCTGATTCAGCCTCAGCTGCTTGTGCCAACTGTTTGGCCACGGTTTGGGCTGTGTTCTTTGTATTCTGCAACATTTCGATCAGATTCATGTCGTCTACCAATGATCCTTTGCAGGAGACTAGACGGTACAGCAAATTCTCTTCCAACTGATTCATCTGGCGTTTATTGACTGCCACGTTAGCTATCAGTTCTACACGCGAACGTTCGATTTTCTAAAATGGAAGACGGCTTGTATTAGCTGTATTACGAATAATATGACGTCAATAAACAGTTAAAAAGACGTATCCAACAGTACAGTGTTGGTGTGAGTACTCATGTTTTGGTCTAACCCCATCAAGGTATCGATGATTATGACTGATTTGCGATTCATATACTGTCCTGTCCTCATCGTAGCCTCAATTTCACACCTGGCTTGTTATTTTTGCTTTGTCGTACAACGTTGATGATTAACGGGATCTTTTAGCACGATGACTGGATCTACTCAAAAGTCACTTGAACTGAAAATCCCCCTGGGATTAGATTAAAACTAAAAAATGAAACGCTACGCATGACGCCTATTGCAAAGACATTACGGCCACTTGTGTCGGCTGTATTAAATGAGCTGTGGTTAGCAGAGGTGTATGGATTGAAATGGGGATAACTCAGCAAAGATTAACTGAGTACTACCAGGTCAGCCAGTTTAGATACGATTGAGGCGGACAAGAATGTATTAGGTTGCCAGGGGATTCTAAGTATTGGATGTGTGAACATTTCCTGACTCAGCCCGTTTGTGACTTAAATTCACAGCTGCATGATGATCTCATAAAATTTTGTTCAGTTTAGCTGTAACTCTATTTGCGTTCCTTTTACTCCTACTGCTTAGTTCAGTTCACATATATCTACACGCTACAGTCCGCCAAATACAGCAGAAGAAAAAGAACGAAACAGTCACATGGAAGAACCTATTTATCTTGTTTGCTTGTAAATACAACTCTTCAATCAGTTATCCAAACGCAAATGAACGACCAACCGCATACCACTCGAAACCTAACAAGATCATATACTCGATATGCTATTTAGTTTGTGCACACGAGGTCTGCACGCTCAGGAGTCCAACTTTTCAATCAGTGCACCAACAAGTCATCCTCACATGCTCACGATGCGATAACTGAGTACCGGGTACGGTGACGCGGTATTGGGACCTCGTCTTTAGGACAATTTGCACAGGTTTTCTGTTTTGCTTCAACTCTATCACCTGTTATTGTCATGCCGCTTACGTTAAGAGAATCACAAAATGGTTGTTGCAAGGGATTCATGCATTTTTCTTTAACTGGATCGATAAAGCTCATTTCAAACTCAGTCGGGTCTCATGTGACAAAAATTATTCATGACATGAATCAAGACGAACCACTTCGAATCGTCCACAGCATCCACCAAGCCTATTCTGGATTAGCCAGAGCACGAATGTTACCAACTGCTGAAGTTATTGTTGCCAAACTCTATAATCCATATGCACCTATGTGCACAGAAGCAGATTGTATGGACCCAGCACCTCCCAAAACTAGTTAAAAACCGACCAACCGAAAAACTGTTTATGTTGTCAATTACGGTCTTGGTTCTACTCTCAACACAGACACCAACAATGCTACCTCTTTTGCTATTGCTGTGTCCGTAGAACTGAGCCGTGGTTGCATCATTCGGTTGCATTTTCCAGCGCTCCTGTTTGCTTATCTCATGCGCAGCTTCTAGTCTCTTTAGTGCGATGTTGATTTTGTTGGCCAATTTTGTGGTAAGATCAGCATTGAGTAGGCGGTATGTAGTTGTGTCGTTGAGCAGCTGTTTCGCTTTCTCCATGTAATCTGCTTCGTCCATGACAACTGTGATCCGTCCCTTGTCAGCTGGCAAGATGATGATGTTGTCATTATTCTTAAGGTTGTTCAGTGCTCGTTGTTCACGTTTGGTGAGGTTATTGGACAATCCGCTGCGGGTCATGACTGGGACAATGGAAAATGCAACCGAATGATGCAACCACGGCTCAATTCTACGGACTGCCGAAGATACACAAGGATGGTATCCCACTGCGACCAATTGTATATCTGCCGGGAACACCGACATACAATTTGGCCAAAGACCTATTCAAACGACTACGACATCTCACCGACGGATCAGAACATTCCATCAGCAATGTTCTGCAATTCTTGAACAAACTGAAAAATATCAGGATAGAAGAAGACGAAACAATGATTTCGTTTGATGTTACAGCACTCTTCACGTTCATAGACCTTACCCTAGCCTAAGAAACACTACGAAAGCTACTGGAAGAAAATTACCGACCGAATGAATCACTGAAACCGGAAAGCATATGCAATCTCATGGAACTATATCTGTCGACATACTTCAAATTCAATGGTCAAATCTACGAACAACTTAGAGGAACCCCAATGAGCTCTCCCATATCCGGATTCATCGCAGAAGCGATCATGCAGAGGTTAGAGAATATCGCGCCGCCAGCGATCAAACCAAAACTCTGGATACGATATGTTGACGATACATTCGTAATCCTCCGACGCTCAATGACTGAAGACACACAAAGAATGCTCAACACCGTTTTCAACAATATCAAGTTTACAATGGAAATTGAAGCCAACAACCAGCTACCGTTCCTGGATGTCCTAATCAGATGCAAACCTGACGGAAAACTGGAGACCTCAGTTTACCGGAAAGAAACACACACAGACCAACTCTTTAGCTTTCACAGCGACCACCCGGTCTGCCATAAAAGGAGCTGCATTCGAACTTTGTTCAAACGAACTGAAACACACTGCAACACTGCAGAGCTTCGAAGGAAGGAAGAAAACTGCTGGTACCGAGTATTTCTTCGCAACAGATACTCACGAGGTTTCATCAGACGGAGTTTACTGCAGAAAGAAAGAAATTAGAACCCCACAGAACCACCAACAAAACGAACTGGACTACCATACATCAAAACAGTATCAGAAATGACCGCAAGACTCCTGAGACCACATGGTATTACGCTAGCACACAAGCCTACCACAACGTTACGAAGATTACTATGAAAACCAATGGAACAACTCAAACCCGCCGACAGAAGAAACGTCATTTGTAAAATCAAATGCAATGATTGTGAACAGCACTATGTCGGCCAAACCAGACGGAAGTTATCAACACG
>LUCH01006822.1:0-21485 GCA_013368495.1 Paragonimus heterotremus
TTCTGGGAATCCACGGATGGTTAAACTCCGGTCAGAATTGTCAAGAGGATTCTCTGACTCCCATCTCCGGATTCTCTGCAGGTATGGATGATCAGGTTTTAGACGAATGTGGGCCATATTAGAACCACGAAGTAGGTGTGCTCTTGTGAACGCTGTTTCAGTATACTGATGGCTTTCGGAGGTTATCACCAGCAAGCGGGGAAGTCGCATTTGAGCATTAGGCCGGAAAAGCCGTTGAAGTCTAGCTGACTTGCGTCAATGCTCCAATCCTGTTACGGCACATGCTTCGGACTTTAACTGGCGGTCAGGGTGTTCGCTCTCATCCAATGATGTCACCAGTGATTCTGCAAGATGATAAACAATTACGCTATATGGGTTACGGGAAGGCTTTGAGATTATGCTAGTGACAAACTGAACATCAGCCCCTTTGAGGTGGCTCCTATTATCATTCGCCTTGTCTTTACTATTCACTTTATTATAAGCTTCTGGTCTCCTGGCTAACGAACTATTCACGTTATAAGGGCTCACTTCGCCAGTCCTTTTGTTGCTATTTGTCACCCATACGCTCCGATTAACGGTGGACACCTTAATGTTGTCACTGGGATGACACACACTGAAAACGGTAACTACCCCAGTCTCTTTAACTATCTGATGCACGTCAGTGATTCCGTTAGAAGCCCTTAGGCTCTCGCGCAAAAGTGAAGGTCTACAAATCGCTGTAGCTGCGTTTAACGAACTATTCGTCTGGTAATAGGCGGTATTCGTCAAAAGTTCTGTTTGTGATTGTTAGTCACACCTCGTAATGGAGCGGCTAGAAGTGTGCAGTGGAATCTCCAATTGGACATTCTTTAGAAAGGAGGGCGTTGAACCCTGTTCTACATCTATAACAAAGGCAGACTAGACAATCAACGATGTCGTGAGTTAATGGTTTATGAAGCGCAACTGTGACCTGGGGTTAGCACACCCTATGAGTCCAGCGTTGGTAACCATAACAACATAGTCCCTGCTGGTTGGAATTCACAGATGTCGCACATTTGATGCACAGACTGACTCCACCTTTGGTAGCTAACTAAGGCTTGCGATTTCTGATGGCTATACTCCAGATAAACTGAAATGCCTGCAGTTATTGTCAACAAGCCAACAAAAACAATAAGCTGAATCAACAAGCTTAAACTAGCTAAAGGGTACCGAACTTTAATAAGGACGGAACACCGTTGAAAAGCGCTTCAAAGAAGTGAAAGGGTAACTACAGTTGCTTACTACTTTGGCGAGAATGAAGCACTGACAGTGGAAAGAGCAGAACTTGCAGACAGAAAGTGTGGGGGCGTAAGAGACTGACAGTGGGTTAAAATCATGCGAGGTTGGAATTGAACAAAAGCAGGTATCTTTCGGAGTTAGAAAACAAATATCCCCCTTTAACGATATTTTGATTCGAAATCACACCAATCAGCAGGGTATAAGGGTGGTGGATTTTCAGGCAGACCGAGCTGCCGAAGAAATCTAATCGAGCCTGCGACTTTTCGTCGTGCAAATTTCGCTTCTAATCCTTGACTCGAAGAAAAAGTTTCTGTATACTCTCAGGCCAAAAACACGAACCGATCGCCCTGGTCGCCTTGGCCGTTCCAAGCCTTGCAAACGCGCAATGAGAAGAAGCTGTCTGTATTCTAGTCGGCTATTTTGGACCTCAAATTTTAGGGGATAGCCTCTCAATGTCACGCTACTTCCCTTGTTGAGCATTAGGCGGCGAGGATGTTCTGAAGACCGCATAATCATGAAGGATAATACTAAGTTCCCTCTAACCTGACTGTACTTTAAGGAGTACATTTTCAAAGATTTCAGCCATTCCTCACATGGTCTGGTTTCCAGACCCCGGACTGCCTCAGTGGCTCGACGCTGTACCGTCTCCAGGGGCATCTTGTCCTTTTGGAGATGCGGTGGTCAGATTACAGGTCCATTCTCCAGATGCGGTTGAACGAAGCTGTTATAAAGGAAGTGAAAGCAATCAGGGTTGAACTTGCCGAAGAGACGTCTCATTAATACCAGGATGTTGCTAGCCTTTTTGCATTTAATACAGTTAGTTTTCTCCAGCAGTTTGAACAAAACAGTCAGAAAACGAAAACTGGTAGATGCAAGCATTCCGTATTGACTCATCAGTAAAAAATCTACAATAACATGAAACGGTTTTTTATATCGAACACATAGGGGGTAGGGTGGATAGTCGATCTGTGCGTTAGGAAGGGTCACTGAGTCCAATGAAGGGTCAAGTTTACGAGCACTCATCTCTGAATACACAGGGTCGGACTTAGTCGATGGATTGCGACAGCTTCAGCAAACCGCAAGAATCTTGGATTCGAGTGACGTAATAGTATTCTGATTGCACAACCCGGGTCGACAACGTGTCTAGTGGTCAGGACGTGTCTTGTGACTGCGCAGGCTGGTTGCTTGCCTGTTTCGAAGACATTGTCGTTTCCTGTAATACAGAGTTCTGTACCCACTTAGGCAAATGTACCTCCACTCCGAAATTCAAGTACCTCTCGGTTCTGCCTATGTAACTCTTTGCAGTCACATGCACATTGGTAGACACAATTTGGGGTGACACCGACAGGCTGATCTCCTCTGACTGAACGGACAGGTAGCTTCTGGGTCCTGGCTAGTATAGAGAGTTCCGGTGCGTTAAATGTCCGTTTAATTGAATTCCTTAGTCGTTGAGTTGTTTGATGTATGTTATAGTCACCTTTAAAAGGCAGTTCTATATAAACCGTCTTTTTCCTTACTGTGGCCATCTGTTCTGACGGTGGTTTTGGTCTACTCTGCCTACCTGTGAATCTTTCTGGATACCCACTTGATTGTAGCACAGTTGTAAACAAGTCTACTTCCTTTGCAAGACTATCTTGTGTGCAAATTCGTCTTGCTTGTGTTAACAATGTATTTACCAGTGCGCGTTTGTGATGGGCCGGTGTGAAGCTACTAAAGTTCGGGTATTGTCCGGATCATGTGGATTTCCTATAGATAGTCCTTTGAATAGAACCATCTTCCCGTCGACTTATGAGTATGTCCAGAAACGGTAAACAATTATCAACCTCAAATTCACACGTCAACATCGGGTTCGGATGACCACTATTTAAGCGTCGCACTAGGTTATCTATTGCCTGTTTGGAACGACTGAATACTAGTGTATTCTTGCGATTTGCTGAAGCTGTCGCAATCCATCGACTAAGTCCGACCCTGTGTATTCAGAGATGAGTGCTCGTAAACTTGACCCTTCATTGGACTCAGTGACCCTTCCTAACGCACAGATTGACTATCCACCCTACCCTCTATGTTTTCGGTATAAAAAACCGTTTCATGTTATTTTGGTTTTTTTTACTGATGAGTCAATACCGAATGCTTCCGTCTTCCCGTTTTCGCTTTTTGCATTTGTTTCAGCATTCGCAGAGATCGAGTGAGTGTGCGAAACAATGTATCCTAGGTCCTTCTCAATAAGAACCGCCTGAAGCGAATATCTGTCAAAGTAACACGTGGTTTTCATGGAGCTGCGAATGCGCATAACTTCGCACTTACCAGCATTAAATTCGAGTCAGTTCGGTCAAAACCAATTGAATAAAATGTCGAGGTTTTTCTGTATGATGATAGAATCGTCGGTTGTATTGAGGGCTCACCACAATTTGACGCCATCCGCAAACAATAGTAACAGACAGGTGATTGAGAGTGGGAGATCTTTAATGAATACCAAGAATAGCAGCGTGCCAAGAGTTGAACCTTGGGGCATTTCACCGAAGCTAGGCCCGCAGGTAGAGGAAGCACCATTAACGCGCACCTTGTGCGGACGGTTAGCAAGATACGACTCAAGCCACTGGAGAAGATTATCCCGCACCCCATAATGGGGAAATTCGTCGATGGAAACAAAATGATCCTCGCGGTCGAATGCCTCAGCAAAATCGAGATGCACGACGTCTATTCCATTGCCCTGATCAACTACTTTCGTTCACTCTTTGGTGGCTATAAGCAGATTTGTGGCACACGAGCGGCCCTTGCAGAGTCCTTGTTGCACATTGGAGAAAAATTCATGAGAGATGAGATACTTATAGAGGGGGTCGTATACAAGAGCCTCTAAAATTTTTGAGACGCTTGACAGCAACGCAATTGGCCTGTATTCACTGGGGCAATTTCGCCTACCACCCTTTAAAACGGGTGTAATGCTCGCGAGTTTCCAACTGCCGGGTACTGTTCCCTGAGAGACGAATTACGTAAGCAGTAAGCCACGTGGGTCAGCAAACTGTTCGACTGCTTCTCGCAAGACCTTGGGAGGTTTACCGTCGAGGCCAGGAGAGCTGTCCCTAGGGCAACTGAGTTTAGCCAACACCACCGTGGGGGAAGTATTCACGGTGTAAGTGCCATCGATTCCAGTGTCAAGACGAACCTGAGGAACTGATGATGACTGCGCAAAAACACTGCTGTAAAACTTAGCAAGGACATCAGCGGTCCCCGTATCAAAGTTAGTAAGGCCTGATGGGTCTAAGAATTGTGAAACTCCGGCTTTTGCCTCGCGAGTTGATGCAACAAATCGGAAAAGGCCGTTTGGACCGGCGATAAACCGTTCTGTAAGACGTTGTTGGTAATGAAGACAATGGCGTCGAATTAGCGATATACACCGATTCCTTGGGGCAGCGTATATCTTTCTGTCAGATTCAGATCCTGATAGTCGATAGCTAGTCCAAGCATATCGCTTCTTCAGAATGAGTTTAAGTGCACTAAAGCGTAGACGACTTGGAGGCTTGTTCCACCTACGACTGTGGAAACGATGGCAGTTAGCTTCACACGGAGATAGTCTAGAGGGTGGAGTAGGCTGTGGTTCGCCTGTTACTGTATTTCCAAGTAGCCACGAAGTATTTCCACGGCCACTTTCCGGAATGGGTGCACGGGTCTTCGCTGATCCAGAGAAGTCTCCGTTTCTTGGTTGCACGGACCGAGGACTTTGGCCAGGAAAAATCTTGAGTTCAGGAGAGTAGTTGCGAAAGCGTCGATCAGCTGCATAGGCACAGATGTGATAAGTAAATAGATTCAAACAGGAAATGGTGCGGTGCAGTGATCCACTCGTCTACATCAGGCAATCGTAAGCGAAAATAACACACGCACTTGTCCACATGACACGTAACAGATCACACAGACAGACACGCATCGAACACAGTATGCAAAACGGACACACAACAACGTGCCAGCCATACTTATTTGTGTGGTTCCTTTTATACTAGTTGCCCTTTCTGTCTTAAAAGGTTTGGAAAAGCAGCGGACCGAATATATCTGAGGTTACCTCGGGATACTTGTCCAGTCTTATTTTAAGTATGTCAATGGCCGGGGCTGACACAACCTACTCTGGAAGGCTGTTCCAGAAGGGAACCGTTCGGAGTGCGAACGAATGACACCGGCAAAGCAAACGGTAGCGTTGATGCTTAAGACTAAAACTACTGTCTGTTGAACTGGAATGTTTAGTTTTGAGTAGGGTGAATGGGCAAGGGTAATTGCAGTCGGTTAACATTTTTTAGGCCGATATTGTGTCGCTTCCCATCTTTCGAAACTCAAGGTTAAACAGACTCAAACTCTGCGCTCTGCCCCGATAACTCAGGCGCCGAAGACCTCTCACTTGCTTTGTAGCTTTGCGTTGAACTTGTTTGAGCAATAAGGCATCCTTATGGTGATAAGGAGAGCAGGCCTGAATATATACTTCTAGTAAAGGGCGAACTGATGTGGAAAGAATGAGAATGAAGTTTGCGGGGTTAGACAGCCTAGGTTAAGGTTGGTGAATTTAAAGACATTGGTAGCCTCGTGTGTCATCATCTTCCAACTAGCGGATAAACCTTGGTCCAGAGTGACAATCGTCCCTAAGTCGTTCTCCTGCCCACATACACAAAGTCTAAAATTATCAAGATGATACCAGGTCACACCGTTATGACGAAGCCTAAAGACATTACACTTCGTCGCATTCGACGGTATTTTGTTGAAACTGTAGAGTTTTCATTATTTTTACTTCATTTTGCTAACATCGCGTAACTGCTGCATCAAACCACATTGTACATTTTTGTTTGACTTGAGTGAAAAACAACACAACACATTTTCGAATAAACTCTGTCACAAGCGATTACTGGTTCTTCCAACAACGCCGGTGGTTGCTATCCAGTTTAAAACCCCCTATTTGTTGAATTAACTTTCAGCTCGGTTGCTTCGCATCCTCAGCTACGCTTGGAACAATCCGAACACATTCCAGCATCACTGGACGCCTCGCGAGCATTGCCAATCTTTAGTGAGTCCAGTCCTTGACTTCACTCGTTATTTTTATGTCGAGAATTGTTGTAGTCTATACATCTGTTCCACTACAAAACTGCGCCAGTTACATGATGTAAAACGAGTGGTTGAAGGGAGTAGAAAGCCACGGCATTGGTGATTATCGTTTCCGCAGGAACTGGCCTGAAGGTCATTCAAAATGGAAGACGGTGGTTGTGGCGTAAAACCTCGTTTTTAAATATTTTGATAAAGTTGAAATTGGAAGTTCAAGGAAAGTACCTATAGTACATCAGTTGTGAATAAACAGCGGTAACGAAAAAATTGGAATCCATCGAATAACTGCCAGAAGTGTTGGTTTGGCGGTGAAAACTTTTTCCACCGTTTTTGCAAAAACAACCCGATAGTTGCGTTAACCCACATTTCCGAGCCTTATAAATGCATTTATTGCCATTTTTGAGATCAAATGCGTCATCCCATAGCCTGAAAATACTTCATTTTGCGGCGTATCAAAGGCATCTTTGAAATAAAAATATACGACCTTACAAGGTTAGCATTAGATTCCAACAAGAGCACGAACACATTTGATAGTGAAACGTGTATGGCAACGTCTCCGGCCTCTTGTCCACACGATGTTCATGTTATTTATATCTGCTTGCACGATTCCAAATAGATACCGGTCAAAAAACGTTGCTATTAGAAATGGTTGGAGATGCCGCTACCATACGGTTGTTTCCATCTTCGGTATATATGGAACAGTGGAAAATAAGACATTGCGCTCTATCGTCGAGAAGATTTAGAAGCAAGTTCTATTCACGGAACTGTATTGTTTCCAATTAGATTGAGATAGTTTGTCACTCGTACGAAGCGGTATACAGAAGCAGACGAACTGAAGCTACCTGCCGATCACTGGAAGGTATACCTCTCAACTAGTCACAACTGGATGGTTAGAACGTCAAGTATCTACCGCGTTGCATCAGAATATTCCGGTTAGTGCGACAATCAACGGAATAAAAGATGACGATTGCCATGTGCCCCGAATGCTTCAAAGCCAAGTTTCTCATCACTTCCGGCATCTGTTCGTTCTCCATGTTGTTCATGGCAAATATCATTCGGAATGGGTAGCTAATATTGTTAAAGCAAACAGCATTCTGAAACAACGTTCACTGCCTAAGGCAGGCACGTTGGGCAGAACGTACTCTGAATGAGTGCGGATTGCTGGAGTCGGTAATGGTCTGGATGTTTTGGAGGACGTTGAGTACATCAGTGGGGTCACTGTTGACTCTGAGTGAGCCTGGTGGTAGATGAATTTGAGACTGCAGCTCAACTAACAGATTGACCAACCAAGCAGCAGCTGCTAGGGGAACAGTTTGCAATTGTTCGCGTTCGTCTTTGAAACGATCAGGGTCGAAGGTCAATTTCAGTGTAAATTCGGTTTTATAGGTTTGTGTACATGTTTTCAAATTTCGCCTAATTATTAAATACAGTCCGCGCTACTTGTCCCTGAACAAAGTAAACGCCACTTGCTTGAATTGATTCTACTCAGCAATGCCCTTTTAGCGCGCGCGTCTCGTCTCCTTGGTGCTGTTGTTCCACATAGATCGGGATTGCCAATGGTGAGCTATTCATTAACTGCGTTTCGATCTGACTGTTCGCGTTCATACTTTTTGTAGGACTAGACCACCACAGTTTCGATTCACTGATTCAGCGATTGATGTACGGGTTTAAGGCACAACCGCGACGTTCCCAGATCCCGTCGGTTTTTCTAAACCTTTCTCAAGCGGACGTCTTATGTTCTGAAATTCAACTGTAGAACATAAGTTGTAGCACCGCTCTTGGTGACTACAGTAAATACCAAGAACAGTGTAGGATCACTTGCATAACTGGCACTTAAATGAGAATCAAGTTATGCCCTGAAGCCACCCGCAGAAGCGCTGTTGACGACCTCAAAAGAAAGACTATTCCAAGGATCGATAACCCTGTAATTAAACAACTGCCACCTGGGAGATATCCGAGAACAGTCTTGAAA
The DNA here is from genome assembly GCA_013368495.1 of Paragonimus heterotremus. NCBI lineage: Eukaryota > Metazoa > Platyhelminthes > Trematoda > Plagiorchiida > Troglotrematidae > Paragonimus > Paragonimus heterotremus. The sequence goes on from LUCH01006822.1 coordinate 8,306, forward strand.
TGCTTCCTGTTATACTCTTATCAAATCCAGGCACTGATGTAGGGCTGCGCCTGTTGACTTCCTGATGCAAGACTTCTGTGTTCCATTTTCAGTCGATGTGAATGTATTCAGCAATGGTCGCCGTGTAGTGGACAGTTGATTATGCGTTAGACCGTCGTCCATTATCAATTTAAGACGTCCCTCCCAAAGAACAGTCGAAACGTGGTCCCAACAGACAACGGACTAAAGAACGCAGTTACGTGTAAAAATAATCCATACATTTCCAGCGATATTTCGAAATGCGATAAGCAGTTAGCTCCAGCTTATTCTGGGAATATCGGCAACAGCCAGAGGAAGAAATTAAAGATGCACACGGTGAGCTGAAGCTCAGTCGGCGGCACCCTAAAGCACGCCAAGCAAATAGTGCGTAGAGCCCTGAAGTGCGTTAAACAACGCTCAAAAAGGTATGGGTCAAGCGAAATTGAAGGGTGGGATAGTGAATGAATCGTTTGGAAGCGGTCTAGCATGTACTGCGTGTGATTAGTTGCGCGACATGATAAAATAGTGCTCAGTTAGTATTATGTCTTCCATGGAAGAAATACACAATATCGTGAGTGCGGGAAAGACAACCAATAAAGTGCGGTTGCAGCCGGGGCCCTTAGGAAAGTCAAATGATCGCAAGTCACAACACCTGAAAAGTAAAACGAAAACCGTACTTCGGTTTTCTCGGAGCAAAAAACTTTTCGAACATTTGTTTTGCTCTGCCTTGAATGCATCCACGCCGGAAGCTACGCAAATCTCTGTCGGCAATTCGTTCCACGAGCTGACCACCCGTTTGTTGAAAGTTGAACCGGACAACACATCTTGATCTTGTTTTCTTAATCGTGAATGCGTGACCTCTGTACCTCCGTTCTGAGGCATCACAAACAAACATGCCAGAGGACCCATGCCGGCATGGCAGACAACTGTGTTCATTCCGATAAGGTGTCACCTTACCCTTCGTCGTTCGAGTGAAAATAAGTTCATTGAAATTAGTCGGTCTTGGTAACCTGGACCTTTCATTCCCCACACGTTGCTCGTCGCGGGTTTTCGTACTTTTTGGAGGGTGGCAATATCCTTTTCGAGATATGGTGACCAATCCTGGGCACAATGTTCCAAGTGGAAGAGAACCGTGGCCGGGTATATTGGAATGGACAACGTTGAACATGAGTTGGCGATTGCGGATTTTAGTCGGTATAACGCCTGCTGTGCTTTTTCGCGGCTGCGGCACATTGAGCAGATGATGCGGACGTTCCAGCGACTTGAATGCCCTAACCTTTCGTTTGCCATTTCGCTGATAGGTCGACTGTCTGTCCGTGTGCATCTTCTAGATACCAAGGGATCGATTATAGAACATTAACAAGGATAGGGCTTTTTAGAACACTCAACGGTAAATCCCACCCTAATATCTATTCATAGATTCTAAGAATATCCTCCTGGAGGGCGTTCGAGTCAATCGCACTTAAAACCAGCTTCACGTCCTCTGCGTACTGGTCATATGGCCTGACTAGGCAGCCGGTCAAGTCGTTCATAAATACCGCGAAGATTGGAGGTGCAAGGATATATATTTCAGGGACACCGTTTAGCCAAGAATCTTCGTTCGACAGTACTCCTCTTACTCTCACCGTACGTGACTTCCAAGAATGGTGCTTCTGGATCCCCGTACAGATTGTGAAAGATATTCTAGCTTCTGGAAGCTTTCAATTCGGTAGCCTGTGGTTACCAGAAACAAGGGCCTTCTGGAAAGCCGGATAGCTTACATCCATCACTTCTAAACTCGGCTTCATCTTAACAGTGTCCAAATATTTTAGCAGGTTAATAAGAAAGGACCTACTCCTTAGAAAACGGTGTTGAGAAACTCCATAAAATGACTGTTCGCAGGGGAATCCACAGATTCTGTCTTGTGATATGCCTTCAAAAATTTTACTGACGACACCTGCCAGGCCCACCGGCCCTTAATATCCGACAGCTGCTCAGATGCTGTCTTTGAAGACGGAACGCTGACGGCTTTTTTCCGACCCCTAAAGGTTACCCTTGATTTTGGCGTGAGATTGGACAGTTGAGCTGGATGCGACTCCAGTATTTTAGCCAGATTTCAGGTCACAGGACTAGGAGACAATAACCGGATTTTCTCCAGTCAACAAGCTCCGGGGATCCCACCATGCTGTGTTAAATTGGAGGAAAATCTCATCACGAAGAATAGTTTGACATCTTCGATAGTATGCTGAACACAGTTTATTATCAAATTGCCGATGGGAACATCCCTGATAAGGTCTCAGTGAAAACTGGGCAAGCGGTTTCCTGGGTACCGGAAATTCGAGTGATGGGAGGAAACGGTACTGGAACGTTTTCGGTAGCAACAGCATGAACAGGTTAGTAGACAGAATCAAAGCCAATGCTAGGGACACCATGATTTTTTCCAGGCTCCTGGATGACAGGGCAAAAACTACTTGGTTACGGGAACAGAACGACAGCTAGAGAGGGAAGAGCAACTGAGTAGAGGATTCCTACCAAGATTACCTACGGCTGTTAAAGAAGTGCATAGATGCACAAAAAATCTGCGGATGCAGTAAAAGAATGAGGGCTGCCATCACGTTATGTAGGTCCTGGTTAGTATATTATCACTCGCAATCCGGAACTAATGCCCACCAACGTGAACCAAGCTTGCGTCTAACGTTGCTAACCGTGATTACCAAGACCACCTAGAACAGTAGGTTGTTCCAGCTGTTTACAACACTGTATGAGAAACCAGTTGACTTGGGCGTGAGCCTAAGCTCTCTCATTCACAGTGTTGAATTCGTGTCTTCTAAGCGATGAATTTTCCTCTCCACTGAACGGCCACCCTCTCGTTTCAGACAACCCACTCAGCCTCTTAAAGACTTATAAGATCTCCTCTCTCTTGTCTTCTTTTCCAACGAGGAGAGGCTAAAGTGGTCAGGTCTCTTGAGGTCCTACAATCGTCGAGGTTCTGCAAAGAACTTCGCAAATATGTTGCACCCTCCCCAAAAACGTGACATCCTTAACGAAGCAACGGCACTAGACCTTCACACAGTATTCAAGATTTGGTCCCATGTAGGTCTAATACAGAGGTACAAGAACGCTGGGTTTCCTGGGGCTACTGCCTTCTTCAGTTGATGGATTGTCCGATTTGCTTCGGGGGCTGCAAACTGACACTCAGTGGACATTTGGAAGCCTCTAGTAACTTGAATTCCCATGCACTCCATCTCGGTAGTTCTCCAAATATACACACGTTGTCTTGGCCCTCCTATTCACCTGAGGAAGCCCTTGGTCTCAACTCCGTAAGTTGTCCAAATTTTGTAAACTTTAGCGGAAGTTCCCATTCAACTGCCAACTGGTGAATTTCTTTGATTTCTCGTCATATCGAAAACTCATTGGGACGTCCCACGAATGACATATTATCTACGAACGAGTGGCGGGGACTGCTGATCCCCTTCGCTGAATCAATCGTATGCGAGGAACAGTATGGCACTTACACCTGACGCTTATGGAACACCACTGGTGGCATGTACATTGTACCACCTGCACATGAAAATTTATACCATTGTTTTGTATTGTCTGTGACCGTTTGCAATGATTGTTAATCCCGGACGTCTTGTGGTTATTAAAGCGGCGCACAATCTACCCGCAACATCTGTCGATAGACTGGACCTAGAATACTCGTGTCTGTAAGAAACAAGCGTCTATAAATTCTGAGCCCGCTGAGCAACCGAGTTGGATCCAAAAAGATAGACACTCGCACTGGCGAATCTTTTACTTAAAAGGTGTAATGGTGAAGGAAGATTAGTAGAAACTTAATATAGGAAGACAACAACAAACTTTGCCATTAAATTCGCCAGATATGCCAGTTCCAACACTAAGGATACATGTGAATATAATCAAATACAACAGTCGCGTAATGGTGGAGTCCTCAAGCGCAAATGAAACCAAGGTACATATAAACAAAAGTCAAGCGATGGGAAGTAGAGAAGGGAAGCCACACGATAACAGGTCCCAAGGAGTGAACGATGTTAAGATTTAATGATACATTAAATTTAACGTCCGTGAAGGAAATGAGTTACAGCGGGAGTAACTTAAGTGGTCGCATCAGTCTTTGAAAGAAAGGCTCGCAACCACTACCAAAACAGTTTTGAATGTAGGAAGAGGAAAGATCAACGAAAAAGAAGTAAATAAAGGCAACGAACGTGGTCACTGACTGTCTATAAAACGCATGTCCATCATCAAACACTCAAAGCATACAGCTATTTTGATACCGGCTCCCGAAACCAGTAGCGATTTTCAACTCTCATGTAGCTGCGGGTTGAATGTGCGTCACATGCTGATTCCCTTGCACCTGAGCTGTACGCGTAAGCAACAGCACTATCTTGTGCCCCTTGGAGGAGACATATAGTCCCAGTGTCTTTCCTAATGGTGCCACTGCACGTTTCCAGGCACACCTCGAGGACGTGATTGTCGGCACCTCCCTCTACACTACTCACCACGGCTTTCGGCCATACGCTCATCAGTCGAAGGCCTCCAGTCAATAGAACGAGGTCAGCAACCATCACGTTTTGCTGATGCGTCGTTGACTTATGTCACACCTGAATGGACGGCGAGTACCTTCTAGTCCAGCGTTTTCAAAACATGCGGACCAGGTGTTGAGACCGCTTCCGCCCTTTCGTGTAGCTATCTAGCATGGTGTTGTGAGTAAATGGGAGGGCCGGGTTTCGTTTTAGGAACAACAGATCGTTTGATTGGAAACTGAGGAACGGTACGGATCATCGTAGGCTGAAAACCAAGCATCTGTCATTCAGAATTCTCTCGATATCAACTATGGAATTGTAAAGGGTCTTGCTTGACATCACTCGTTGCCTTCTGGCGGCCTGCATGATTCGTTGAACTGTGCGAGTCATGCGTTTTCCTATTCCGCCCCTATGGCTAGCAGCGGGAAGACTGAAGTACCAATGGATACCAAGAACCACTAGATTGCAGTAAATTTTGTTCTGACCGAAGTCATGTAATTTCTCACCCAGCGCTGACTACACGCCTACGACGTTGGACAAGTTATCGTCGTGCATAACTTCCAGCTCACCTCGACGGCTAATGCACCTCGTAAGTTCAGGAGCCAGCACTGCGTCTGTACGTTCTAACGTCCAGATACACAACTTGGGATTTTCCTCTCACGGAGCGACAAAAGATGCTGTACTCTCTTCGGATGTCTCGGCGGTAGCCGACAGCTCCATGGGAAGTCTAGGGGGCGTCAGAAAACATATGTAACTACGAGCGTTTCGGCCTCTTCCTCAGGGGTATGATGCAATGTGGTAAACAACTGAGTCCGTCTTCGCCACGCCCCGTGATCACCTTTCCCGTTCTCCTTGGTACGTTCTGTATAAGGTTTGTATTATATCCGATATTCACATCAAATAAGCACTAAAGTGACTCCTGCCCGCAAAAAACAAGAAATTTGCGATACAGGCCAACAAGCCACTCCGAGAGAGTGGCTTCTCCGGTGAAGACAGGCGAAGCCTTTAAGTCTTCTGACACGTGTCACTGGATACCAAGCGCCTTCTGGTGACTGGGATCACCTGGACTCAGTGTTATTGGGACGTATGTCCTTCCGTTCGGTGGTACATCCACCAGCGCATCGGTTGTGTTAGACATCCACCTTACCAGTCTAAATCCATCTAAGCGGAGCATTCGGCGTAAATCAGGCGCTAGGCGTTTGACATCCTCAATCGCATCCACTTATGTCGAGCGGCCGTCGGTGTAAAACTTCTCGTCTACAGTTTGGTTGACTAGTTTGTTAAGTGGTGCCAACTATCGATTGCAGTCTTCCCGAGCGCGTATGACGCGCAGAATGGTGGAAGAGTAGTCCCAAACCGATGAGCCTTGATCACACGTGTCCGGTGGACCGGACTTTGATTAATCGCCCCATTAGTGAAAGCTCGATGCTCACCTGTCTCTTCCAGGATCCTTCACTTGCAAAACATCTTCTCTTTGCCCAAAGACAAGGCTATTCAGCCAAGGCGGAGCTGTAATAACACAACTACTGGGTTCTTCGTCTAAACTGGTCCTTGTAGCAAGACTTCGTTCAAGGAGATGTCTTTTTATTTCTCCGCGCAATGAAATAATGTTCGTACTTCCGCAGGTTTATTCGGATTCACCACTTGGTGGTGAGGTAGGTACTACCGCCGGAATGTCTTGCCCTTACGTGTGTCAACTCTTGACATATAATCCTTGGCCTTATGTGATTTAACAATCTCGTTTTATTCATGTGCTCACCCTGAGTCGTGGGAAAGTCCCTCACCTAGTGAATTCAGGCGTTTCTGAGTCTTCCATCGGTTATCAGAGTGACTTTCGCCGTCAGACTGCCACGGCAAGTCAATCTTATTTGGACCGTCCTGGAGCTTTGTAGTGGGCTCTACTGCATGCGCAGATCATTGATAATCACACGCCGGCAACCTTAATCGTTCAGCTAGGGACCCATCTGTGGGTGTGGTATCAGATCCGTCATCCAGAAAGCATACGTTTCAATCCTCCGACTACTCTCATTGCCCTGAAAGGTACGAAGTCAAGACGGACCTCTCCGTCATGCAAAGAGGTGGCTCTATAGCTTGACTCTTTGACTTCAATTTCAGACACCAAATGCGTCAGGCCTATTTGCATCAGGACGTGATGTCGCCCTCCATATGCTGGTCGTGAACACCGTACACGGACTCTGTAGTACTTGGCTATGTGATTTGACAATAGACAAACCGAGTATCGTTTACAGTTCCCGCGAACCGCATGTCGTCCCTTTAAGGATCTGCTTATAATTTGCCGGCACATCGGCGGACCATGATTATCACCACATACTGCAGATAAGTGCGACTTATTTACCATCCCGACGGCGGATGATAATCCTCTCGGAGGGGCACAGTCCCACTTTCGTTGGTGCGGTCAAGCAATAAGTTGACCGCACAGCCTACTGGAAACCGAAATTCACCTCTCCATAGACTCAGGCAATTTGCTGGAGAAAGGCTGCCAACCAGTGTCTAGAAGAAAGTCAGCTACATCTGCTCGCTTCTCTTGCACGAAGCCAAGAAGTCTACCATGATACGCAGGAGGTTGGCTGAGTAACATAACTTAGACGAATGGTTCAGTTGAGATGACGTCGGCCGACCTCTTTTCATTTGAATGGCTGAGCGTTGCAGTCTCTCAGTGTCCCCCATGACAAGCCTCTGGCCGTTAAACGCGCTCTTGGTGACAGCCTGGATAATTTCATGGGGCCTTTCAAATCGTTGCCTCAACACTGCGGTTGTCTCAGTAAACCCTACTCCACCAGACAACAATACGCAATGTTCGATATTTGCCTTGGTTCAACCCTTACACTAATAAATCAGGTAGGAGAACTTTCATCCTTCGTCATTTAATCTGTTGGCTACATTAGGCTCAACATTCATCAGGAACCTGCAAAATTTCAAGGGCTACCCTTCGAACAGTTCTAGGTGGATTTTTGGCAGGCTCATAGTTATAACTAAGTTGCGCGCACACTGCATCATGGTGTAAATTTGTTGATCTACGAACTGAGAAAATTCGTCCCCATCGTCTGCAGTCCCTATTTTTCCCAATAACCTGACACTTGTTCCCACTACCTCACTCACCCCGTTTTGTTTTATTGAACTAATGTGTCATTAAATGTCCGCGGCGCGAGTGGCCATTCTTGTCCTGGTCCGCTGGCGTGACGGTTCACCTTTGACCTTGTTGGTCCTGTTGAAAAGCTATTGATTCTGTTGGACGAAACTATCGTCGCGAACGATTGAGGTTTGCCTTTTGTAATTATTGATGCATTTGTTTAATAGTACCGTAGAAATTGTTGGATCCAATCTTGTCCTCATTTGGGGGATCCGTTTTTGGGCTAAGCGTAACTCAACGATCAGGCGTGATTCATTACAATAGAGTTCACCTGTAATCCACAAGTGCGGGGTTTATGTGGCGGGTCAGACAGGAGAAAACTCGCATCCGTTCTCTCAGATGGCACCTCAGTCTTACTAACACACAGACCTTTCCTTCAATCTCTTGCGAAATTGTAGATGTGCCCTCGTAAACCTTAGCTTCTCTTCCTTTAGATGCGCTCCTTCAAGGAGCCTGCTGTCGGTCACTAAACTCCGCTCAGTAAGAACCGATAACCTTCATCCATTTAGCAGATAGATTTGCATCATATGAAAACAAATATATTGAACACTGTTAGACTCGGACGTCTGAAAGTTGCTTGAGCAACGCTTAGTCTGCCCGCAATGTTTGTCGACAGACTGAATCTACAATAGTCGCGTCCGTAAGCAACGTGCATCTACACATTTTGAGCTCGATGTGCAACGGGTTTGGGTCAACCAGATGTCTATGACTGACGATGATTGCGCTCATCCGAGCGTGATTCTCACAGGCGAGTCGAAAAATATATTTCGTTGTTATTAGGAGCGCCTTCACCCATGCTAAAACGTCGGGAGATATGTCAGACGCCCCAGATTTCAACAGTGAACATCTGAGTTTTGTGAAATTGTAGGCCTTCCTAAACTCTAAATGACGGATCTCACCTTATTCACGTTTACTCCACCGTAGAGTGATCTCATCGATGGTAGCCAGCAAGTTTCAAAAACAGAACTACTTACTTACAGAGTCACGTTGCTCACCAGTCTACGTTTAATAATGTGTTGCGACAACTTGTTCCTTGAGATCCCTTCTAGCACTTCCAAGACAGCCGACGTAAGGCATAGAGACTTATAGCCTGAAGCTCATTTCCTACTACATCCCGTGTGTGTCGCCGTAGCAGCGAACACCCTCTATTCCGCGGGTAGTTTGGCTTCATCAAACGGTCTGCTAAACAAATTTTCAACAGAGCGGTTGGTACATCAGAAAGTGACCTTATAATTGTCTGATGAATATCATCTAAGCTGGCTGCCTCCGTAACTACCAGCTTAGCCAACCGACCTTGTACCTCTCCAGCATTGACTACCACTTCCTCCATCACAGATAAATCAGGCACGACATCAGCATGTCGCTATTCATCAATAGTCCTTTTGTGCGCCTCCTCAGAAACTGGAGCGGCGCTTACGCCTTCCCTTCACAAGTGAATGCGTTAACTCCCCGTTAGCTACAGATACATAAACCAGACAAACGGATGCAGGCTTTGGACCAGAAATAATTGTAGTATGCCTCTGAGTTTTGTTTAGTTGGTTCAGCCAAGTTCTACCCGTATGCTAGCCGACACTCCCGCTGAGCTTGGCTGGCTCTGCGCTGCACCCATCTGCACTCTGGATAGTGCCTACTTCCGCCTATGCAGTTGAACCTGTCCCAAGCTTTAAGCTTCATAGTTGGCATATTGCCTGCCCTGTGTTCTCACTGTGATAGTTCCACATGACAGTTAACCCTTCAACGTGTGTTAAAATTGATGGCCAATTTCAACAAAGTGATTTTAGACCTGCCCCAAACTACTTCACTATCGTCACTATCCCCATGTTATGACCATGCTTTTAATTTCGTCTCCTTGACCATCTCGCCAGTGTTAACCCCGCTGTAGTCCCGACGTAGCCTACCCGGGTGATCTGGCGTTGGCTAACGCTGAAGTAAGCCTAATCACTCCATGCTCGCCTCCCTCAACAGGTGTGACCTCGTGGCTGTATATTTCCTTCGGATTCTTAGTTATCCCCAGGTCCAGCGCAGTTGAAATCTGGCCAGGCCTTGATTGGGTGTTTTGACTTGTGTGTTGAACCAAGGCCTTGGTGCGTAAGAATTTAAGGAGAAACCCACCAGCCTAATTTTTTGGTGCATGATCCTCTATGCGGCTAAGTTCCAGTGTACTGAAATTTTCAAGAAAAAAGAATCTTTTGTGCTCGGCATACCTGATCCTTCCAAACCGTCAACAGCTCTTCGTCCTTGGACTCTATTGCCAATGGACTTCTGCTGATAGGGGTAGAGGACGTTCTACCCTCCCTTCTCGTTGTTTTAAACGCCGTCGAGAGGTGGTGTATGCTCGCCTGACCGATTTTCGGTCTCATCGTGCTCATTTTGGTCACCACTGAGCGATTCCCGAATATCTTGCACTAACGGTTTCTGGGTATGACCACCTAGACTTGTACGTCCAATTATAAAAAGGATGCGAACGGGCACACTTACTTCTAGAATCGCCTGTTTTGCGTACATCACTTGGGCACGATCCTGCAGGTTATTACGTTGAAGGTGATACCAGACATCACACATATCATGGCTGCTGTCAGCCTCCTCCCCCTTCAGAGAGCACCTGTGGTTCCCGCACGGAAACATATTTAACTTGGACCCGATCATGCTATTGTCAGTAATGTTGCGGTGGGATGATTTGGCGATGGTGAACATTCTACTTGGTCACGGCCAATTTGGCCATTACTATTAGTGCGCACAATACAGTTGCGCCCGATTATTTGTTAATGACACCCATACTTTCGACGTTCCCTACTTAAAAGTGCAATTTACGGACTCTCAACGTTATGTTTCTAACTACAGCAGCCTATCTTTACTGGTTTCACTGGTTTCCTGCTGAGATTCAAACATGATACTCGTGTAATAATCCCTCATCGAGGTGCTCCGGTAAGAATCGGCGGCACCACAAGTGCGGTTTCAGAGCGAACCCGACCTCGGTGACATGCGGTTGAGGTCGACCTGTTCCGATTATGTGAATCGCCAAAGTGATGAGAATATGCGAAGTGTATTAAGTGTTAAAACAGCTGGCAGCAGTTGAGCACATGAGGAAATCGCATCATTTTCTCGTGTAGCGATGACAGGACTGTAGAGAGCAGGGGGAGAACTGCAAAAAGGGCGAGAGCGGAAGAAAGGGGAGTAACAATAAGGGGGAATAAACGTACGCATGGGTGCGACTGTCGGTGTCCATCTTAGAATTATCCGGCAACCCAACTTATTACAGAATAGGTTGACTGATATTTTCGGGACGACAGTCGTTGATAGAACATTCCACGTACAACAGACACGAACGGCAAAATTACGTCGTTTACACTTGATACTCATCCCCCGTGGTACTCACCGTATCAACGACTGCGAAGAGGTTTTGTCGGAGTGGTCCAAGGAGCATGAGATTTTGTATGGTGGCACAAGTTCGCATCTGGGAAGCCTGTGAGCGGTGGGAAATATCTCTAGATTTGACAGAAGGTCCTAGTGCTGGAGGAGAGCTCCGAGGCAACAAATGTAGCTAGGTCACCCATCTAGTGAACCATTGTTAGGGTAGCGCCGCGATGCGGTATGTCCCAGTAAGGTGATGGTGAGTGTGCATATTCTTTGACTTAGACGTGTCTAAGAGTGGTTGTTTTCCACGGACCATAGCTTTAGGTCAACGTGGACACTTTAGAAGTCTTTTGTATCTTCAGCATGACGTAAAAGGCGCCGAAAATATTCGTATTGTCAGCATACGCCAGAGCAAGAGGATCGACTCAACCTGGGAGGCCGTTAAAGTAGGATATGGATAAAGGACCTGGTTTAGAGCCATGTGGAGCCATGTTATAGCGCTGAACTGCCCAGACTGCTAGGGATTGTCTATAAAAATCTATGTGCCATAGGATGGGTACAGTGTGAACCATAAACAAACCCCAGTGCATCAGTCCAATTCACCTAAATTGTTTAACTGGAAAGTCTTGTTGACTTCATCAAACCCCTTCGTAAAATCTAAGAGCACGGCGTCAACTGGATGCTTTCTTTGATAGCTTTTGTTCAGGAGACAGCTGTAGGTAATGGTTAGGTCGCGCAGATGTGATTCCTTCTAATGCCCTGCTGCTCTGGTGCTGAGGGTGGATTATTATCTAATTAAACCCATACGCAACCGGCCACTATGCTGTCTACTGCTTTCAACATGCCTGGCAATAAGGAAATCAGTCTGAACTTACTGTCGTTTGATCCGTCCCCGCCCTGGCGGATAGGGGAGATGATGCCGTGCATCCAATTGACTGGATTAGAATCATTAAAATAAGTGTCAAAACATATGAGCGATCGATATCGCCAGCGGATCCCCATATTGAGCTTCGGTAACATCAACACGCAGAGAGTAACTTGGCGTGTAGACTAGCTGGGGTGAAATAAGCAGCTGAGTCCGAAGGACGACTAGGACTGGAAGCTGTAGTGCATGGTTCCGTCTCACCTGAGGTGTTGAGGACAAAAGCACACCGAGCAGTCTATCTCGATCATCGGAGTTGACTGTGTGGGCAACAGAGAGGAAGGTGGAGGAAATCATCACGAACCTCTGACCGCCGTGATTGCCAGTCGTAGGCCGTGAGTTTCTGAGCTGTCGTGCTGGGGAAAATTATTTCCCTCGAAAAAATCGTTTTAATAGCTTCGAGCCTGATGCAGAAATCGAAATCCTCGAAATCTGCGTCATGGACTCAAATCTCCTTGTCTTAACTGACTATTACTTGAAAACTGCCTTATTGCAATGGTTTTTCGAAAATCGATATGGCTGTTGTTGCTGTGGTCAACCGCGTGTGGCAATGTTAACACAAGAATGCTGGGGTTGTTTTCAATTTAGTTTTTTATTTTCGTCATTCGTTTATTATTTTTTTGAGTTGCCCATTTTTCATTTGTAGGAAACGGAGTATATTGCGACTTTCAAGGCGACGTTTGAGGATGGCGAATTTCGCGTTATTTACGTTCGTGGGACGAGCCGTGGATCGAAAATTGTCTTGAAGTACGATAGGTTACGGTGACATGGGTTCCTAGAAACGGTTCAGATTTATTATCCTTGTGCGAAGTATAGAGGCGTTGGAGTGTATGCAGAGGTGCGTGACGGGTCTAGTGGACTAACTATTGTCGGTTTTACAAATCAGGTCTCGCAGCACATGTTGCAGATCACGATTTCATGTGGTCCGACGAGATGCTTGTCTGGTTATGACCTCTTTCGAGTTGGAGAGCTACCGTCCCATCAGTCGTCTACCACATGAGTCCCATCCTACGAATCGTTCACTGACCATAATTGAATTGAACGAATGCAAGAATCTGTTCCGGTATAATACGCCAAACGATGACATTAAGTAATACGTAACGGATGTTCACGAGTAGTTCATCATAACTGCTGAAGATGGATACGTCCGCCGCAAGTTAAAGCCCGCGATGTTAAGTAAGTTTGCTGTGCAAGGTTGGTCACGAAACATTAGAG
>LUCH01006824.1:6561-28970 GCA_013368495.1 Paragonimus heterotremus
CCTCAACCAAAGCTTTTGGCTCAAAAGCCTGTATCGCAAGGTAGCAGATGACAAACACGCAACAGCATCAACTATCCAGAACTGGCTCGACAGTCACAACCCAAGATGTTCGGCACATTCACACAGAGATAAAACTGCACAGACAAACCAATCACATATAGAGAATTAGATCAGGCAAAAAAGAAAATAAGCAAACGGACCAGAACACGACACACTGGTACCATACACGACGAACGCCTCACAATGGACGCATCTGCCTTTTGTCTGGCTGCCCCCCTTTGGCCAATCTGACATGGTTGAACCTACAACGACCGAGGTCGCAGTCAGCACAGCCCTCCGGATCAAAACAACACACAAGTCTGACCATCATGCCAAGGTAGCAGAAAAAGTCAGGATTCAACATCAAGGCGCCTACACCCTGTAAACAAACAACCGATATGTAGGTGAGAGTGAGGCGTCATTACCAAGACAGCTTCTTTACGGTTTTCACTGCCCTGAGTCATTAATTGCACTCACTTCACAGACAACTCTGCCAAACAACAACACACGTCACTGAGCTCGTAGTAAAAGGCTTTTGCATTGTTTCAGTAGTATTTCTTGGGATCACTGAACCAACTTTGCGTAAGTATACTGACTGTCGCAAATGTAAGCTTACAGTGCAAATGCATTACGTAAGTGGTTCAACTGACTGTATATACTGCCCGTCAGAAGTTGACAATTCAGTATCCTCAATTGATCAACATAGACCATGTCTTGGTTCAGCTTAGAAGCAGAGAAATGATTAAGCCAGCCGAGAGAAAAACGATCTGAATATAACAGCTGCGATCAAAAGTAAGTGGTGTTAAGTTTATATAAACTCAAACCCCGAACAATCCATCACTCACCAAAACGTCGCCTAACTCGTTAAATGACTACGGGATCATCCATCGAAGTGAACAAAACTATCATCCAGACGATTCTTGAACAACCTGAGACTACTGTAAGAGTTAACAAGTGATCATGTGGCCATGTTCATCGCGAAGTCAGTGGGACCGTGGCCAGTACGTTCACTTTAAAGGAATTTTAACTTCCAGTTTACACAGGGAAGTGTACTACTGGCGGGTTTTGGAAAGAGTGAGAGAACACTGTTGCTTTTTACGAATGGAATAACTGAAAAGTCCATGTGAAGAAAAGGTTGACAACAAACGTTAGCGGTGTTTATTTTCTAACAAGAAATTTGATCACTCTTAGGCGATGAGACCAGGTTCTAATTGGAAAAAGCAGGTTGGCAGGAAAATAAAACGGTGGCTATGTATGATACTACTGACCAGTGATTTTCCAGTGCCACTGCTAGCTACCCATGCGATTGAGTCCGAGATTACTCATCAAGGATGAGAAGCAGCAAACAATGGTGCCCTTGTGTTCCAGTTTCACTCGAAGTAGGCAGTCGCACTCTGGCTTGAGCATGTTGGTAAGAAACTGTCAATTCAACCGTTCGTTACTGAAGGGCAGCAAGTACATAGCTGAAATGGATTGTCTCACTTTGTTACCCCAGAGAGTTACGACAGGCATCATTGACATACTGAGTACGTCCTATTCAATGGTAATACCCGTGTATGAATTAAGACAGAAAGACCGACATAAAGATTATACAAAAAGCGTCAGCCGAAACAACTGCATAGACTGTTCATACAAAGGGTAACGATAAAAAAACCAGGCCCACCAAATGCATCGATAGATGAAAGTGAAAAATAGGCTCAATCCAACTGACATCATCACGTGGAGTGGATTCAGGAAACAGACAACCTAGTGTTGTATGACAGGTAGATTCGTTGTGAGTAGTACACTACTCACTAGTAGTATGTTGTCCACAGGCAGCATTCAGGAACAAAAGAGCAAGCTCCGAACGCCAGGAAGACGATGGACAAGAATAGACTACCGGAATAGTGTATACGCTCTATGGCAGAAGTTCCACCAAGGAGAATAACAACGTACTACCACCCAATGCATGTGAATGCATGTCTGGCGTGCAAATGAGTGTAGGCGTTCGTGGTTTGCTTCTTGACATGAACTATGCATGAGTTTGCTCAATAAACGAACTCTCAGGCCAAGCGTCTTTTGTGGTCACAACACTAGTACTGACGAGGACAATTTGCGGACATTCGCCGATGTAAAAACGTCTTCCATTAATACGGAATGATAGGTATAGTGAAGGATTACTGCCTTGCATGTGGTCAGCCAAAGAACTCTATTCGGCAGGTCAGATAAAGAGGATACAAAGACCGATCTGGAAAAATCGATCTTTTTTGTGGGCCACTGAAACACAACGAGACAGTATTTCCATTACTTAACAAAAAAACTTGGGAGCACTAATAAAACAGAAGAATTCAGCTGAATCTCACTCATATAGGGCCGTGACTGAAACCTGACGATCAGCATCAGATGTACAACATACAAGATCCATTCTACCAATTCATTGCTCACACTGGCTCCTATGCCTGAGTATCAACGAATGAAACTGCAAAAACTGCTTAAAAATAACAGCCGGGTCTCAAAGAAACTTTTTTATACCCAGTGAATCATCCTTACCTGCATTAGCAGCTGAATTGTGCGCGCTTTTTTCGTCAAGTGTTTCAGGTCCGAGAAGTTGATCTTGAGACTTCCAGTTTGGTCGGGTCGCCCAAGATGCAGCCAAATCTAAGAGCGAACTTCTCCGTCTCTCTTGATCCGCATGAATCAAAGAAGTGGAACGAGGGTGACCAGGAAAGTCATTACCACGTTGAACTGCGAACGAGACTGGACGAATCCCAGCTGCATCTGGCGAAAATGAATCCGAAGAGGAAATGTGAACCGTGGGGGAAGAAGCCAGGTCCACCGTAGAAAGTTTCGATTCTAAAACCGGCGTGCTCGGTCTTGAAGATGAAGTTGGATCGTCGACCAGCCCGTAGTTCATAAGAGATCGCCAATCTTCTTCCGTTGGATGAACGGCTATTAGCTGGAGGCTAGAATAGATGTGACGAACAAGACATCAACACAGTGGGTTCACAGAAATTGACAAATTCAATTGACCAGCGTCAACAAAAATGCGATGACCGTTTAGTCGTTTATATAGGACGGAAAAGACATTGAAGGAAAAGTAATCTAATCAAAAGCCATATGCAATGTTGCGATAGTACAGCCTCCTATGATTTCTACACAAACAGAGCGTGGCAAAGACGCAAATAATCACTAATGAATTTGCATTATTTTTGAAACGAAAAGTACCGATCGGTGAAAAATGCATGAGGTACCACTCGGTGATACATCATACGAGCAAGACAAGGCAACCTGAAGTGATGTAAGTAGAAAGCTTTTTCCAAAGCAAATAAATAGAAAAGCCCGGGACCGAGCACTCAGTAGCCCTAATGATTTATACCTTCACAACTGAGATAGGGAGACGGGGACCATTAATGGTAACTGAAACTGGTGTTTATGAAAACCGATATGACTCATCGCTAGAGGTATTGCTTTTTTAATTGAACTTCTTAAACTGAAACCCATGTAATTTCGAACTTTTTCGCATAGGTTCGAACAGCCGAACCATACTGATGTGAAGCCTAATATGACGTACAGTTAGGGTCATCATATGTAGACACTGATCTAGTTCAACCGGATGGTCCACGTGAGAAACTAGCTAAACCCAACAAACAATTTTCAAGGAGAGAGAACACAGAACATTTTTATGCCTGACTGGGCAAATATTGTAAACAACTTTTGCACAGGAAACCCAAACGACAACGTTACACGAGATAAATTCACATTCAGAGAGTATCGGAAATAAGCACTCATGAGAGATATATACGTTGAGGTAGACAGGATAATACAAAAAAACGCAACCTGTTGGGCCGCAACACAAAAACACTCACCGAATTTTGTAGGAGACATGACTGCGATTCTCCAAAACTAGGCGAATACGCTGATAACCGTTCTCACAAGCCTCTTGCAGAGTAACGCGTTCAACAATAAACGGCAAAGAGGACATGGAAGAAGCATTCCACGCCGGCGCATCTGTCAAAGTCTGTTGAATGTTAATTGCTTCAGACCACCAGAAGTCGTTTGAACTGAAATCATCCAGCGAAATTGTGGGATCCCAATCAGCGGTGAGGCGATTCAAATCGACCAGTTCATTTGAAGTTGGTTTTAAGGAACGAAGAGCTGCTTCTAGGCAGGTTGGCGGTGCCCAGCTTAGAACAATACAGCAATGAAAATAGCTGCGTGTTCACAGGGGACAATGGACAGGAAGATAGAATGACTGAAGAGACGAGTTTGACAAGGAAATAACTGAATGGCGTAAGTGACGACATTCACAAGATATATTTGAGACCCACCTCAAGACATTAGTGGGCCATCGATTACTCTACTAAAATTTTGTGGATTGGCTTGATTAACCTTAGGGATATTACCAAAGGAAGCTCAGAGAACAAATAATGACAATCACAGTCGAAGCATCCGAAAACTCTTTAGAACTAAAGGTGATTTACAAGGTTACACATCTATACGTGTGCAAAATCCAAACGATTTTTCTGCACATGACAAAAATTGACTAAATATTCTTCGCATATTAACTTTGTGTTTGTTGTTCTTGTTTTACACCACTATTACCACAAAGAAATTGCATATGAAACAGCACCCAATTTCAAACTGCGCAACTAGTAAGGGACGGGGATGTCGGTTATTGCGTGAGCGGTTGAGCAAACAAAGTAGAAAGTATGGAGACGAATTTAAAAGACAGACACAGTACTTTTACATAAAGAACTTGAAAACATCCCACTAAATTTGTACAAGTGAAACAGGAACTTATACAGGCTGACAAATGAAAGTGATCATGTACTAGGAAAACTCAAAATAATCTCTTCTCTTCAAATCAGCGACATGTAAAAGGTATACTAAAACATTGGACACAGTAAATAGATTGTCCGAGTTACCGTTTGAGAAAATCCTCCAAGAGCGCGTCCATGTTCCCTTGTGATTCTCTGATACCCATACGTAAACAATAAGCCAATTGGAGATAGATTCGCACACTCAGTTGCGGCCAATTATGACGCAGATATACAGCGAGTATTGTGGAGTAGATGTCGCACGCATCGGGTTTGGCCTGAACATGTCTATAAGATCAAAAAGACGATCAGTCTACAACCTGAAAAGACTAACGTAATAAAAATGGATTTGGCATATATGACAGATTCATCAGAAAGACGTCTCCCAAAAATTGCCCGCGGAAATTTTGACAAAATAAACCGTGGAGTGAAGTAATTTCCAATGCCTTCATCAAATTATTACACGCTTTACCAGAGTTGATACTATTTAGACAGAGAAAACAGAACAGCTGCAGTAACCGCACAAACTTAGAACGGAAGGCTGTACGTCGTATTCTCTGGTATTTAACAGTTGGATCTACACTTCCAAACATTTATGAGCTACCCTAATGAATTCCAGCACAATAATTCGACAAATCTTTCTTGCAAAGCTATCGTGATAGACAACTCCTTCACACCGCGGTCGTATGACAGTTAAGCGTTTGCGTGAACAATTGCATTGTTGTCTGTGATGACGAACAGGTATACCTAGAGCCTAAACTGCTCTACTGAACAACCAAGTTTTTATTTTAGGTCAAAGAGCCATTGCACTTAATGGGTTGAACGCAAAACATTTCACGAAATACTTGTGATATTCCAAAGGCGATTAAAACGTGTCTCATAGTCAATCTTTAACAATAGAGCACAGCACTTTTGCAGTTTTTCAGACCGTTTTACATAATCACACACAGAACAGAACACGAAATTACTTCAAAACATCGATTTATGAACCGGTCTACAATGCGAAATATGCATCACTAAGTAGTTTTAACATATTTTGGTTCTAAGATATCACTATATTTAGAAATTGTACATTTCGTGCAACACACACTCAATACTCATTAAAATCACATCATAATCCACTCTTATAATCATTCACCATGAACGGCTACAAAACTTCCAATAAGAAGGTCGATGTCATGGTCGGTTCTACCTTTGTACGATTCACTGATCAAATGACGTAATGGATGTTTTATTGACCATACACATAAATTAATTTACAGTTTCCTCTAAAGTCGGCAAGCAAAAGAGCAGTCCGTCATGTTGATAATCACTGATAAAAAAAGGTTTTGGTTACCCAGTCGTTTCACCGTGTTTGCATGAACATAAACATGTTTATGTGACTTTGGATCCATCTTCTCATGAGCGTATAACCCATGAATACGCTTTTAAAAGTGTACTAAACTGTGACACCAAACTAACAGTGCACCATTGCTAACCAGTAATGGATGACGAACAGTAATCATCAATTGAAAGACTGTCATATTTAGCTTTAAACAAATATGATGAAGTCGTCAAAAGCTCGTGTTTAAAACTACAGAGAACAAAACAACAGAAGTCGGAACATCATATACAAAGCACCTGCGTAGATTCCGAAAAACTGCAAGACATCAGTAACCATCGTTAAACACTGGAAAAAAGAATACGAACGTGACACACATAACAGTTAAAACCGAAAAAAATGAGGGTTATTGAGTCGTTAAACGGCGGCCTAGACTTTCTAATGCGTAATGACAGTGTAGAAAATGACAGAAAACCTCCATGAGTGATGAGAGAAACTAGGCAACTTACTGCAGAAAGTTAGCCAACAGACACCAGACATAGATCGCTTTACGTGGTTGATCCAGCAATCGGAGAAATCCTATCAGCGTTTGCGCCACAGCCACATAAATCTCCCCGTAGACCGACTGCGACGAAAGCAACGCAGTAAGATGTTTATGCACAGCAGAGGTGGTGTGGTCAGCTGAATGGGGGCTGCTGATGATGCTCATCTTGATGGCCGTCAGCAAATTTAGATTAGAATGACGCACGGATTCTTTCGGCATAGACCACAAAGACAACACGTGTCCAAGACGTGTGAGCTGAACAAACACAACAGTCCATAGTTCTATCAGACTCATACGCGCGGAACGTATGGTACCTAGAACTGCGGCGGACAGGGTTTTCGAAATCATATTTGTACTAGAAAGGATTCTTGTGTAGATCCGGTGCACCAAGTTGGCCAGAGGAGGTGCAATTGGATTGACAGTATCGGGCACCCGAAGAAATACGTTATCTGTCAACTGAAACCCGCTTGCTTCCGCGGAAACAGCCGTATCGCCTACGGTGAATAATGGGTCCAACTGTCGGGTAGTAGGAGATTGAAAACCACAGGCGGCTGCTACAGCGGCGCCTAAAACAGCACTTAATGAGTCAGCGGTGTCGCAAGGCTGTTCACCGGAGCTTTTATCATTTGTACCCATGAGCTCCAAGCAGTTTAGTGAACAAAGAAGCGCCCAACAGTACGCTGGTACAGGAGTAGAGCAGAGCTGAACAGGGTTAATAGAATAAAATTGTGTGTTACTGAGGTGGCAAATAACAAACATTCCGTATAAACAAGTTGACAGTAATGATGAAGAGCCCCCTGAGTCCTACAATGACAGGTGCGTATGTAGTAGCGATTAAAAGATAAATCTTGAACAGCACTCATGTAACCATTCTTAATAAACGGTACTTTGATTATATATATACCTTCAACTAAATGAACCACTTATAACCTTGTTATCCGCATGAATAATTTATACGAATAAGTCATGGACATGGAACGGAACTGAATGGCAGCATACTATTGCTGGATATTTTTATAACATGATGGAACCTAAAAAAATACAATGCGTCGAAATGAAGCACACTACTAACTTCAAACTTTGCCACGATGAGGAAAAAAGTGGATTAGTGGTCAATCGTGTCACACAAGTCTACAAGAAGGATCGACTGAAAAAGTAGACCTGATTCAAAAACATTATTGGCAAACGATCATCCACAAAAGTTAACTGACATTACCGGCAAGTCCAAAACTAGTAAACAGTTGGTGTATTTAGTTCTCAAGTAAGGCTTTCCTCAAATTGCTATTCAAAAGAGGACATCCTAACACTGCCATGCACCGTGGTGTAAGATAAAAACTGAGACGCCCATATATCTACCCACAAACTTTTTCCCATTATCTTCACCTCAGTATACAGGTTACAAAAGTGCAGTACGCAGTGCAACAAATCATGTCATACACATTGAATATCATCAACCAATTCAACTGAACTTGTGGTTAGAGTTAAGTGGGCAGGACGGACATAAGCTCACGACAACTTACGGTTGAATACTTGTCAGCACGGTTAATTAAATTACGGGCGCAACCGAAACAAGAAAAGATAAACCCAACTTAATCGAACACCTAACATACAAACAGGCTGTCGTTATGGTCCAAGCAGTTCGTTCATTTATCTGGAGGTCAAATCTACTCCAACCGCAAACACTGGGGCTATATGGATTAGCCAATACTGGTTGGCTTTCACTGTGTAAAAATCACTAACGCGGACCAAATATTGGACTTAAAGTTGACCAATCTATTCCGATAGACTGACGCGTTCGTCTGTTATTCGTTGCTACGGATGTAGTTAATACTCAACCATATGAATTTAGATCTGAAGAACGAGAAGCAACAGCGGTGACTTCGGTTGAGAACTGTGAGCAAAGATCCAGAAGATTTGACAAAATGTGATCCTATGAAAACGAGCATTCAATACCGACAATTTTAAAGAACCCTACTGTAGTGGTCTTTAATCCTCTACATGAAAACCTGCAATAGCAATGGGTGAGAAGCACGGTCTATACGGCAGCAGACAAACGTACACAAGTTTTATGACGGAGTGTTAGGAAACAACTAGAGCTTTCAGACGTTCCGTCAGAACTGTTAGGCATCTAGTTTCAATGGGGACAAAAACAACATGCTAAAACTAGAAATAGGAAGGATACAAACAGAACAGAAATACTCAAAGTCAGTCACGTGAAGGATGGGATAGTTGATAAAACCAGTCAGTTGAAAACTTTCAGCAACGAAACTGATACATTCGGACAAGTGCCAACATTAGGAAGTAAGTTTGGTAAAAACCCAGCGGAAATATTTCATAAAAGAGCATTTAGACTACATTTAATTGCGAGTGATTTGGTGTGCCTCCTAAGGCAAGATCGTCCATATAATCTGCTAAAAATCAAGCTGTTGAACAAACCATATCAGAAGCGCTAAGTGAAATGGAAAAAGGTGATCGCTGTTTATGTGTTTTCATTGATTGCACCGTCCATTTGTGTCATTCAGGTGACCTACCATGATCCTTAGTGGTCTATTCCTCCACACGAATTGACGTCCACTGACATGGCTCAGGCTACATGTACAGTCTTCCCCTTAGGATACAGTGTTTCTCTAAAATACCTTGCTGTAAAAAAGTACAACTTTTGAGAGACTGGCCACTGGGGCGCACAAACCGATGAAGATTGGCAGGACAACTATGGAACTAACAGATATAGGAGTCATGTTGAGAGATTCGAGGAGAGGCAAAAGTAAGCGCATCGAACGTATCACTGTAATCTAAAAAACATATTCAAACACCTTGCATTACCATCTGAAAACGGAGGGAATTAAGTGTGCCAAAAGCTGCCAAGAGGACAGGTATACTGTATACTGACAGGCATACTGTTTTTCATCGATGTGCGGTGTATCGGCTGACAAGAAAAAATGGGTCTATAATACAAACAGCGTTTCTTTGGTACAGTTGATATTTCGTTATTTATCAGTGATGTAGCCAAAACAGGAGCACATTATTTCCATGGATTCGTATTTGTTAACTTCGAGGTAATCAGCGAGTTCATGTTAACAGATATCTACAAAGCTTATTTGTATACATCTGTCGGTCACTTCGCCGAGCAACAAAGTAACTGGAAGCACTTGTCAGTTTCGCCTGGTTGCAGTCAACACAAGAAGCATGCGTGGCGAGCAATGTGGATATGTAGCGACAACTCACTGAATGGAAAACACTGGAGTCACACACTGTTAGTATCCAGAATGATGGTAAACAGGCGATCGGCTAAATCCTTGCAATAAGTATTCATCATCCATGACCAATTCTTTCAGTTTAAAGGCAAATGCGTATTGTTCTAACAGATACCTATAGCATCAACACAACTTTGCGGCCCTTAATCATAAAGTGAAAGTAACATTCAATAAGTGTGCCTTTTCAGCAAAACGGCTTCGTATGACATCTTATAGCCAAGTAAACAATAAAGGCGTTTCGACTATGAAAAAGATAATGAGTAGTAAATTTGTTGTCAATCGAAAAATGCATGTATGGGAAGTGACGCCATGATAAACGGCCGTATAGTATGGTGCGAGATGTGTATATGAACCGTGATATGAACAGATAAGAGGAGTAAGCTGAGTTTCGTCAAAAACACGATCGGTAGTGCTTTTGAGGACATTCTAGCGGCATGACTACACTTTTACCAACCGAGTGCTATTTGACTGATCACATGTGATTGTGGTGATAGCGTGAGAAACAACCAGAAACTTGAAGGCTCTTTCAATCGACAGGTAGAGGATTCTACATAGAATTCAATGCAACGTTTAAAAAGACAGACGCGCTGATCCTTCCCAAGGGAGGTCGGACTTGTCGGTGTGAAGATAAAGAGAAACATCTTCCTTCATAGGAAATACTTTTTTCGGGGCGGGGGGAACAGTTTATTTGAGCAAGGAGTAGACAAAAAACGCACATCTGCACTTCAATAATAATGTGACTGACAAGGACCAGTCTACGCAATTTGATATCAAAAGGGCGTTGCTATATACGTCCCAGCAGTAGTCCAATATACATTAGTCTGTTCAACAGAGATCGGACTGTTAGAAACTTACCTATCGACAAATAAGTTACATACATTTGAGTTAGTGAACGCTGACCACAACACAAATATGTGAGTAATCGTTTCATACATGCACATACCTGCAATGATAGATGTGCATCAACATATGATACAGTGCTATATAAACAACAATAGGAGCGAAAAATGCAGAACTGTTAAATCCGCAGACATCTCGCGGGGACAAACACAATGTGATAAGTGAAGTGAATCGAAACCTACCAGGAATTATGATCGAACAGACTACATCTATAGCACTTCAAGAAGTGGAACATCGATCTTAGGAAATCGCATAAACCGACTGTCGATAAGAGTTAACAGAACAGCTATCAAGTATCACTTCGATGAAATCGGATACTCTTAACAATACACACAAGCGAATGTGAATGACCGTCTGGTTCTGCTTATTGTGAAATCGACAGCGCAGGGATCAACACGAACGTTCCATGAAAGTGTGGCGGAGTCTAGTGCTTCTTTTCAAAAGGGACTGACTGGAAAGTCTATGGGAATGTGAATGGTGCGATCAATTGTGGGTAATGTTCAACTTGAAGAAAACAGAGGTGAACGATACGTGTCTGGAAAGAGGTGATCCAGAGAGCACTTGTACAAGTTGGGGGCAGTTCGCATCAACCAAATGACAAAAATCTACTGATCTTTCTTGATAGTTCCGCTCGAATAAAAACACTGGAAAACCATTTTCAGCTAATCACCACCCCCATCATTATCACTGACTAAGCGAACAGTATATGATAGAAGTTCAATCACTGTCGCTGTTTGGTAAATAATATTAAAATTTCTCGCAGGATTAAATCAACCAACTCTACCGAACAACCTCCCCGAGATTATCTTGAGCACCAAGGTGACAAAACAGATCAACTCTGTAAGCTATCGGAGGTAAAGAACAAACTTTTGGCGGATTTGGAGTAAGTTAGACGCAAGGGAAACACTGAACTCATTAGAAAACAGTATAATAAGTCCTACTGAAGACAACCCATCCCGGAATTGGAGTGCTTAGAAGGGAATGAATTTATGCAGAGAAAACAATCTAAAGGTGCGGCTAACAAAGCTGATGGTAAGCACTAAAAACAGAAGGTTGAAAGAAGAAAAATACACCGGATTACGTTGAAGTTTTAATTTGCGATAGAGAATCACTGACCAAACAAGCATACGGATCGAAGCTTGACATAAAAGAGATCCGTTTTCAGCTTTTACACTAGATGATGTCTGTTATCATGAAACGCAAGGACACAAGTGGGCGGACATTGCTAGCCGTCCAAACATAGGCAGAAGCACTCGAGCGGCTCGGATCCGCAACCGTGTGATTAGTACCGCTACAACTAGGCTACCTCAGAATAAGATGGAAATTGGCTGATTGAGCGTTAAGAAAATTAAAAGTAAGTTGTCTTATTGCCTTTATGTACGGAAAAAGGTATGGCAACACAAACACGTGGAGAAATGATCCAACAAACAATAAAAACACTTCTCACAATTGCATTGAGAATCTGATGAGGTGTGTGGGGGCAAATTTGAGGCACTCCCCAACATCCAAAAGCAGGCAATATAAAAACATTCGAGAAACGAGACGTGAAGTTCACTCAACAATCACCGGTGAGTTAGAGTAACTTGTAAACGAATATCGTTGAAATCCTCTCCGTAAAAATTCATGAAAAGCGTCCATAATTTCCGGACGTAGCAACTCGAATTTCAATAACAAGTGTATGATGCTGTGTGTTGTCGGAACTAAGCCCACATAAAATTATAGTACGTGTAAGACTATGGATTAAAATGGTCGGCAACAAAACACATACACGGGGACAATTTTTTTATGTGAAAAAAATCTGGATCTTTAACTCCTCTTCGTCAATTTGGAGCTAAAGCTGAAGTATACATATTCGTGGCCGAATGCTCATACCAAAAATGCACAGCAATAACCACGACACATACTGGCTATCAGTACGCAGAAGAAATTAAGCCATTATCAGTGGAGTCATCACCGCGAGTATGAAACTGAAAACATTTGTTTCGGTCCGATCACTGAAGGCTAAAATGCGTTTCCAGATGCAATGTTTAGATAATTACAGTGCAAGATGTGAATCATATATTACCTTGAACAGAGCATACAGTTCCTTAAACTCCTTTTTGATTAGAATCGGTAACAGCTTAACAAAACAGCAGATAAACGGATACACAACAGGAACTGAATGGAAGACCAATTTTACCAGTTTTTGTATGACTCAGAGGACATAGCAGCATAATGCGAACGCGTTCAAACCGTTTGCTTACGAACCTCAAACTTTTTGGATTCCTCCAACGCTGAGTTGATGTGTGACAGGGCACGTGCAGGAAACTCGTATACGCGATTCAATGTCTTTAACAGAGCGAATTCCCTGGACAGAAGATGGGCACGGATATCAAACACTGTGGCTTTCCGTGTACGAACCATTCGTGAAGAATGACAGCCGGACGTCGGGTTGACAAACGGGTAGTTGGAAAGAAATGAATAGACACCGTTCTCACAGAGACGACGCGAACGTACTTTTTCAATCCATCCAGGACCCTGTGAATCGGCTAGTTATATATGTACACACAAAAAAATATCATGACTAACTTCAAAAACTGACACAAAAACATCTCAAAGGCCGATTTGTATAAAATGTACGAGAATTAAACGCGACAATAAACCGAAACTGTAGTGATTGTACAACTGAATTATTTGTCATCGCATTCCACGACAAACTTTTCCGCACATAATAAACAAACATCACAGTGATAACAGAGAAGTTTAAATTCGTTATCCAGTACCCATACACATCCGTTTTCCTATCAAATTCGGAAACTAAGTCTACAATATCTCGAGGGAGAACGATGAGAAGGCATCAGTTGGCTATCAGACTGTTTACGACTGTTCAGTCGGATTTATCAGAATTTATCCGGTGCCCTAAATTGCGAGTGCCTACTACGTAACATGAATATAACATTCCAAGCATTTTCTTCGAACTATGGATAATTATAGTCGTTTCCACTTGGTTTTATGAATGTTTGCTGCACGGAATAACGGAAAATCACTAGATAGTGAGGTCGAAAGCAGTCATCATCATAAGATGTTCATATCTTGAAAACAAATGACCAAATTGTAAATAAGAGTAAGGTACCATTTAAGATGTCTCATATTTTTGTTCAAGCAGCAAATTTTGATTAATCAACAGCCTACTATTCACAGAAAGTAAAAGACAGTTGAAATGAATTATGATCATGGTAGCCACTGTTTCCGTATCTTGAAGCGGCAAAGACATTAGTAGCATCTAGATTTACATTGCCGGAAATGCCCGAATACCCGTCAGCCGCCCGATTAATCCGGCTGAAACATACGTCAAGCATCCGCGGTGTGTGTCCACATCCGTGTGTAATAACCTGAAACTCTGGTAATGCTTATTAACATTCTAATGTGTAGTCATTAGTTCGACACCGTAGGATGTTCGTGAGGTTTTGCCCTACAGTTCAAAAGATAACGTAGCCTGTAAAAGTGGTTGGGTCAATTCGTTCATTTCCTGACCGTGTTAGCAAGTCAAGCTTTGCCAGGAGTGCTATTGTCGGCGTCACCCAGTCTTTTTCGCACGCAACGCTCCCTACTGAATACGGTGCTTAAACACATCCACAATCACAACAAAACCCCTTCCAGCCGGAGGGAAACCAAGCCAACGATACACAGTTCTTGTCACTCAGTATATACTGTCTTACTCCAGTCGCATGGATTAGAGTATAATTCTTTTGGAATTACACTGCATACAGGGGATGCGAGTAGGACCGAAAGTGGACCAATGTGAGCCATTTGTGGTTACGTTTATGCGCAGACGTTCTTTGACATCAATCAGTGTGAAAGAGCAATCCAAAAACAGATGGCACCAACTGTAATCCGCCTGGATTCCTGTCTTCAGATAGACTGTTAATGAGTGCACAGGTCGCATGAATGAAGCTAAAAAATTAAGGCCAAAAGGATGTATTTCAAAATCCACATAACCAACAAAAACAAACGTACCACCCCCCTGAAATTCTCTAGTCGCGTTGGTGAACAGAGCTTCAAGTTCGTAGTATTCATGGAGAGCATCTTCGAAACCCTTGACAGCCAGATATAGTTCAGCAACCTCCTCCTAAGGAATACAAGAAACAGGAAAGTAATGAAATGATGGAAAGTTGTTTTTCGAAGCAGATTGTAAGTCAGTGATATAAACGTGGAAGATGGTTTCAACTGCCTCAGTTTTTGTTAATAACTTTACAAATGAACACAAAAACGCGTGTCCTCCAACCATCTGCACATACAACGAAAACGCACGACGCAGTCGGTACAGGTGAACAATATTATGAGATTTCGATTAGCTCGTACTCAAAGCTAACGTATCTCCTGATCAAAATAAGACCGTAATTCCAGTAGTAATTCGCCTAGAGAGAAGTTAACAGAGATTGATTGCAGAGAGTGGGATAATTAAGGAAGACTCTAAATCCGAAAATAACACGCGATTGCAAACGAATAATGAAATATTCATGACTACTGATTACATCGAGTACACACCGCGAAAATAAAAAATTATTACATTGTTTAATGTCGGTATCTGAGTCTGTTGGGCGTAATGGTCAACTGCAAAAAGGCGAGTTTCCCATGTGAGTAAATAGACGCGAATACAAAGAAAAATGTAGTGCCTGTAGAGTGCAACTGATTCGCGAGTGGAAATGGGGTTTCCTATGCACTCAATGAGGTGTTTTGATAGTGGGATAAAGTGAAAGGGGTGTAACCCGCCTCAGTGAGAGCCCGTAGGCATTCCATCTGAATGGCATACGAAACATGAATCAATAGCAAGCACGGACATTTAAAATGCCTCTGCTTCACGAATCGGTTTTGTGTCCAGAATATTGGCATCGCAAACAACTACTCTACTTACATGTGCGTTCATTTTGTACTCCCCTTAATGTAAAACAGATGTTGCCAGGTTGCTGTACATTGTAACCAGTCGGTGAAACGAATGGATTCGCTTTGATAATTAGCACACGCTTTTGTTGATCTCTGACGGTAATTGCTGGTAAAGACCGAGGTCACCCGCAAAGTGATTGCAATCGACAAACTCATACGCACATGATTACTGTTTTTCAATCGTAGTGCGAAGGATCACCACATAATTGCTAACTACCGACATGCTCACTAAAGTCAACCAAATGCCTCCGACAAGTTACGCTTCTAACAACATACTCGCATATTTTGATTCGTATATATGCAATAGAAACATTTGGATTTAAGTCCCGAGATTGATCGGAGCGCTGATAATCCATTATGTATTTTAGATAATCAAATTCTTTTGACGTTATAGGTTCATGTGAAACGTTCCTACAGATGGTTAAAAAGCTTGAGACCAGCTAAACATTGAAGTAAAAATTGCCGCAACTATAATTCTTACGTAATCACATAAGGCTTAGAGGAGCCAAATTTCAACGCGACTATCAACACTCTACAAATGTTCACTCTGACAGCAGACTGACGGGTACGCGTCTGTGCTTCAGAACGTTTCGAATTGAAAATATTTGATAGATTCTGACTATTCTGAGCGCTGATGCCAAAATAAGTTTTACATTGACGAAAATAGCGTGAGAACAATGGACAATCAAATTGAAAAATCTGTAGTTTGTTACACTGGGGTCATTGAAATTTTACGGGTTATAGAAAGCTCACAAAGTTTACGGAAACTTGACAGTGTTGGATGTTAAAAAGCACATAGAATGTAGGAAAAGTAAACAAGGAAAAAACAAAGGCACAAAGAGTCATATCGGAGATGGCAAGAATGTTGGGAGCACGGAGCATCATAGGGTTACACTGAGTAGAATATACAGAGAAGTGCAATGATCGCGTGGTCAACCGAGGCGAAACAATGAGTAGCGTTTCCGTTGACCATGGGGCCATAACATTTCCTTTGGTATATTTTAACTAACTTAACTCTGACAACGATGTTCTGCAAAAACGGCATATAATTGGCCTGATGATGAATAACCGACAACGAGGCTATCGGCTACATAATGTTTTTGATATTTATACCCTTGATTTGAACTGCATAAATTAGTTGAATAAAAGACAAGTGCACAAATCAGCGATAAGGTGAAAATATGGGGACAAAAATGATTTTTCGCAACCGTGGCATTAAAAAACAGAATTCAAAAAACTGTAGAATATTTTTCGAGAATACCTCGAAAAATAAATGCTTCATGGAGAGAACTTTCTTAGTAGCTGTGATTCACACATGACAAGCAAGAATGAAGGAAACTTAGAATGAACAAAGTTCGTGTATCGCCTAATCGAATTTTTCCGTCTGTGTAGTTAAGGCTGCTCTGTAGGGACGAACTTACTGACGATAGCAGTTAGTTCAACCTCAATGAACTATCAATAACCGTCCAATGACAAGTTGTTTGAAGCTTCTGATCAAGTTATGTCATCTAGTTCCCTTAACAGGTCTTCTCAGTTGAATTCGCAGTAGTACCTTAAAAAGATGTATACAGAGGGGACTAAGTACGTCTCAGTGATTTTTTATGAAAAAAAAATATAGGGGTGATTATTACAGGGTTGCTAACCATATGTGGCTTACAGGTTAAGATGTAGTCTAACATAGACGATCTCTGAGAAGCCAGCTAGCGACCAACTCATAGTAAAAATCTTAATACCGTTTTTATCCGTTTCTGTAGCAATCACAATCTTAGACCTCAGTAGGGAACAATGGTTCCGGAATTTTACGTCCGCTGGATGGACAGGCGAGTAGTAACATGAAGAGCATAAAGAGTATCATAAAGTTTGATGAACCGGACAGAAAAGGACTGCATACGGTTCAATGAACGCTAAGTACGGTCCAAGTAATCTGAACCATCTCAATTCACAAGATCCAACGAGAGGAATACAAGCACTTGCATGATTTCACTGACTCCGTTTATGATGGGGCACCAGCTTTTCTGTAGTGGATTACTGCATACAATGACGAACCAGTGGACTGCGTACCGGTAATCCACTCCCTTTCTATGCGTCAATATATATAGCAACCGCATAGCCGAACAACAGCGCATTGATGTGAAACAGCTAGACAGGACAGGAATGACTTTCAGGCAGGAGTAACTTTCAACAATCATCAGGTGTTAATGACACCGACTAGGACTCATGCATTTGCGAGTTCGAACCAAGTTCGATATAGGACAATCTGATAGCACCCAATCCGCTGAGACCGCGTAAGACGTATGACAACAAACGCCTTGTAGTGAGAACGTTGAGCACTATCTAGGTCATGAACAACTCAAACAAGTTCAATAAACTGTGACAGGCAAAAAGTAAAACATAACAGAGTAACTAACCTTTCGATTTAGATATTCGAAAAAGTCCCAACCAGGACTAGCTTGAGCATCTTTTAACAGCTGAATATGAGCATTGTAATCTTGTATCGTGTGATGGAAAACTTCCATTATAATCTTTCGCAACGAACGGATTAACGAAGTCCAGGCCTCTTGAAATACCTTCTCGTCAACAGCTCTTCGATCAGGCAATTGTAAAATATGTCTTTGACAGAAAGAAAGATAAGGATGGAGCGCGTACCGTTTCCGGGACAAAATGATTTAAAAGTGAATAGACAATGACATATCTTGCCAGACACAATAGCGTAAATCGTGTAAGAATTCCATCAAAAGGTCATTTCCAATTATAAAGGCAACTACTCACAAAATAATCGGATAAACACACCGACAGAGATGGCGTGTGGAATATGTCAACAAAGTTGTCAGAAGAACAGCATAAACTGTTTTGGTATGGAAGATAAATGTGCTTAAGGTGTCTTCGGAGCCCTCGAAAATCGGAGGTACAGCCAGCACGATTCAGACACGTATAAACTAGAATTCAAAACTGAGTAGGTCAATCCCAACCTAACTAATCGTAATCTAAAACAACTTTCATGGCTTATTTACGGTCAAGGCGATAAGGATTCAAACCGAGAGTAATCACTACAGACTGAACATTACTGACATATGGCTGCAGATTTGGATTCAGACAGACTTCAGCAAGCACCAGGTTTCAGCTCCTCTCTTCATGGAACTCTTCAACAACATCCTTGTTGAGACTGAGATTTGAACTCTGACCTACGTTTAGATGAGACGACCGTAGTAACCACTGTGTTACTGATCCTACATAAGATGCAACTGAGTTATCATAGCAAAACGCTAATTTGTCTTTGCTTGAGAAGTGAGTTGAAATCCCGATCATGATAAAGATATGCATTACTGACGACCGATAACACCAGAGAAACTCTGTAAGAAAGAGACTAGATGAAGAGACCACCTCTAAGTGTGAAGAATGCAATCACGTGCCTGTGACGTTCAACGAATATCCTCCAAACCCTTGACAACCGACAAGATAACGATCATATTAACGGACAACAGGAGTCCAATTCAGTTTCGAGATTAACACTGTTTTTAGCTCATTGTTATGGGTCAATATACATGTTCTCTGCTTGCCAATGTTAACAGAAACCCGTAGACAAGAACCTTACAATCAGCAAAGATCTGAAATAAAGTATAGTCTGTAAAATAGTTGTAGGATCCTCAGTCTTTTATACTATGTTAAATAAGTTTCAACTTAAAAAGTCGATCTTTAGTAGAAGGAGGTAAACACATATAAAACATACCGTTGGACACATTTTCGTAAAAAACATGTACTAACGGTGATCACAAAAATCAGAGGCAGGTGCGGAGCAACCATAAGACCATTTCGGAGAGCGGTATGATGAACTAAGTTCATGAAGGTTAACTGAACATGCAGTTTCGGTTTCTTCTCAAAAGGGAAGCGAACGTCCCCTTTATACTATTTAATACTCCACTGTCTTATAACAGCGCGGAACTCATCACTAGTAAAAAAACATCAATTTTTGCATAACTCTCACGTGATGACTCCCCATGAATTCATTATGCGGTTGAGATAAAGGTGTGAAGACAGTTACTAAGAACAGTTCAGTCGATGGTTGCAAGGTGTATTCACCGATGTCGAATGTTTAGAATTAAACAAGTCTTTTTGTAATTAGCTCCCACGTCTTCTCTCTTGGACTTGTTATTATTCCTATGATTGCATGGCAGATCAGCCTTATAATAAACCCTTGACAAGTTGCTGTCTGTGGAAATGCTATATATCAAGGGACTAATCGAAATGAATCGAATTGCTGCATCTTGATGCGACTGGAGTGGTCGAAGGTAGACAACGTAAGCTGGATGGTAGAAGGAATGGGTACGTCCAATCTTCGAAACCACTACGATTCCAAATCGGTACCCAATGATACCCAATGATAAACAGTTTATCACTCACAAGGCAACAATGTGGTCAACAGTGTATAACGCCCTACTGCTTAATGCAATAACAAACAGTTTAGTATGTAACACTGAATGACTTTCTGTTCACACGGTGTAAAGATGTAAAGATCCGACACAATCGGAACCTATAGGGCCACTTGGCTGCGCTCTAATGAGCGTACTGGGAGGGTATGTCCAGGTCACCAAACAAGGGGTCTGATCGTGTTTCTAACAACAGTCACTTGTCTACCTGCGGCTGAAGAAAAACAGTAGGGGTGGTGAAACGAGCGAGAGAAGCTACCAAAACGGCTACGCTGGGCAATGCATCGACCTGCTGATCGTCGTAGATCAGTCAACCAAGGTTCAGCTTTGTTAACTATCAGACACGTAGCTCAGATCAGAAACAGAACTAGGTCATTTTTGTCGTCCTGCAGGACCACGACAAGTAACCGGATGAAAATGCTTAAAGGGCATCGAAACATTCCTTATCACCTTTCAGAAGCTTGTTGTAACCCGGCGAAACGCGCGGAAAGAAAGCAGCTATGAGTCAAACTGTGGTTTGTGTCCCCCAGTATGGGGATCAAGACGAATTTGAAATAATGAACACAGATGTGGCCAATCTAACAAAAAAGAAGGCAGAAGTCTACTGATCCAACCAAGTCAGACCACCAATTGCGAGCAAGACGAACGATAAGCATCAACAAACTATTTGATAAGTGTACCGATCATCTACAGCAATGAGAGCTCGGACCCAACATAATTAAACAACAATAGGGTAGACAGATACTGTTCAACGTAAGCTGACCCCGAAAGGGAGGCGAAGAGACAGGGCAGACGAAAAAATCCCGAGTTAACTGTTAAGGGGTTATTTTACAGACCAACTGCATGAAAAAGAAATTCCACAGGCTCAGCCTTCGATTAGTTGCTTTGGATCCGTTTGTCGCCCGTTTGTTTTAAAAAATTATGCACTATGATGCCCATCAGAACAAGTCCAGTACTGCGTCTAAGTGTCATCGCAACCATTTACCTTGTTGGCAAGACCATTTACTCTACTAGTCCATTTCGATTAGCTGCAGCAATCTGTGACCCTGGGTCGAGAACTTCCAATCCAATCTTTTTATGGACATCCTAAAAATGTTTTTGGAAGTTGACACTTTAGCGTTCGAATTAGTGGGGCACATCATTCAGTCCACAGAGTTCATCATGTGTCTGCGATTTTCGTGAGTGCTGACTGTTTTGGTGACAGACACAACGTGTTCAGCAGTGTCGATCGGCCGTGGAGTAACAGACCATTGGTAATCATCGCTCTCAATAATCCGTGGCTTCAATTAATTGTCACTGAGTGTCCAAATGAACTATTCCACTCGAACGCGACCGATAAACTCACCCTCAGGGCTAATCAAGATGCCAAACAGCTAAAATTCTTTAAAGCAAAACACGTTAGACACACACTGGTTCTCTAGGTAGAAAAGACAAACAACTATTGACCTACGCCCCATAAGATACAGTGAAGTTAGAGTGAACGAAATTTAACTGAAAAAAACGCAGTAGAAAAACGTTCGTCAAATCTGCTCTACGACTTTCGTGAGAAATAACGAAACCTAGATGCTCACTGCAAAAGAAACACTTGTCCACGGTGAACCGGAGAAAACAGTGCTCATGATGTGCTGAAAAATAGCCAAATGACGGTTCAAACCGAACAGTAGGCGGCTGCAGAGATGCAACTCGAGTTGATATACACAAACTGTCTACTGTCTTTGTTGCCCTTTACTTTCAGATGTGTCTATGAAAAGCGTAGCTTGGAGAACTCGTTACCGGTTGGCATACGGATCATCGGAAGGAGCTAGTGGGTACTGATAAGTCAACAGTGCTTAGTTCAAACCTATGGAGAAGTCGCTGCAAAATCGCACCGGGCGACTTACAGCTGCAATGACCAGTGTTGAAGCAGTGCACGCCGGACAGTCTATTGGACCGAACACGTTCGTTCAAGTTGGTCCAACTCGTCTTCCGCTGAAGTAATAGCTGTATGTGGAACTGGCATTTCTGGATGAAAAACTGGTTTCGTACCTGACCGGAGGTACGAGACGTCTAGTTTACATAACCCCGACAAATGTGCTCATCATCATTATCATCATCACAGCCATGAGCCTGACCAAAAGGTACTGTGGCTCGGGCAGCCGCCCACCCCAACAGTGACGTGGAATATCCTAGAAACAACGTTACTGAAAGGGTTAAAAGTTAATAAAACAA
>LUCH01006825.1:14648-32113 GCA_013368495.1 Paragonimus heterotremus
AAACAGAGGGGGATTTAGATAAAATGTAAGCAGACTGTCCGGTATAAAAATGGTAAAATTGAAAATGATATGAGAAACTTCAAATTAAATAACCACGCAATGATTACTTGCCCTTTTTGAACCGCGTGCGGTGTAAGCGATAAAATGCTTAAAGCTAGTAGCTACATATCTCAACTGTGACTTTCTGCATCAACAGTGAAGTTACGCCAACAATGCGCAAATCAAAAATAATGACAACACTGACAACACTCCTGAGGAAGGCCACCCGAGGTGGTTGAAACGTAGAGTATTACAACTTGCTCATAACGTTGTGTTATTCTCAATCAATTTATCAATGCGCAAATCAATTGCTTAAAGTTGAATACTAAGAAGAATGAATGCACAAAATTACCTAACGAATCACCCTGATAAATCAAACGGAAAAGAAATGGTTAACCTTTATTAGAGCACGCCAATCGAAATCAAATGATTTGCGCAATGCCGTCCAAACCAGTAGTCCAATATGTATCAGTGAGAAGAAGTTATATACGCCAAGGCCAAACAAAGAACCTTGAGCATCAAAAAGACCTGGGAAAAGTTATCTGTCAGATTCGGCAAACTCACGGAACAGACAACAGTCCGAAGCATCAGGATTGAAGGGTCCACCAACTCCGACCCAAGGCCTCCATGACAACGGTTCATCTCGTACATGGTTAGCAATAAATATGAAGACGGTCAATCACGGTTTTTCGAACTACGCTCAGTCTACTCGCAACGTCCGTTAGTAGGCCGGATAGAGAATAGTGGCGTCTGTGATACAGTGAACTTCAACAAGTTTCGAGTCCACCAAGTAAACGAGTCCTATCCAAAAGGGAAGACGGTTGTATTGGGGAGCGTCTTACTGCTGGAGCGCTAAGTTACAAGAAACGCATTTTTAACTAACCGGAAGAAGATAACAGCAACTCACGATATTGACTCCACTAAATTTGCAAGTTTCGAGGCCAACGGTTCACGTAAATATGATCAAATGCAACATTCATGTAATGGCGGAAAGATCAACTGAAAATGAAACCGAGGTATATATTAGCGAAGCTTCAGCAGCTGGGGGTGAGAAATAAACACTACGCGGGAACAAATTTCCGAAAGTGAACGATATCAAGTTTTAGTTATGATGACAATATGCACGTAGCGGAAAAGGGCAGAGGCTTGGTCGTTCACACTTATTCTTGCATTACTTTCGACATTTTTCATTATTGCTACTTCCTAGCTAACACCACATCGATCCTGTAAGGCATATTACCCTCCCTTTTATTTATAGGTTGGTTGACATGTTTGGTGAGACTCACCTCCCGTTCAAGTGTATTGAAACCGGCGGCCGTTTTGAGTTGTTAGCCCACTGGTAAAGACATGGTGCGGGGGTTTGATGTCACATAAAATTATAGCACCACAACTGTTGACTGTAGCAGTGATGTGCATTCTGTCGTCACCTTCTAAAAGTGGAGACGTAGAGCGGAAAGTGACGCCGAAGATGACGTAAGAATAATGGGGTGTATTGACATTTACTCACAGACTCAAGTGACAGGAGGGCAGGTAGTCTACCTGGTGGTGCTGACAATGTAGCAACCATTTGGGCTGCTTCCTCGCCGCTCATTACGGACGACTAGATATTCGTGATATCTAATCCTTGGTTAGAAATGTTGGAAGTTAGCCACGTCTTCGTCATATTTGCAATTTAGGTTCCTTTGAATAAACAAGCCGTCAATTTCTGCCCTTCTTCATTTTGAGAAAGAGCATAAGCGGATGTGCACAACTAGCTAGATAAGTGTACCCGGGCACCTTTCGTTGGACGCGGGGCGAATTCCAATTATGCCCAATTTCTCACGCCTGTAGGCTCCAACTATCCCACCGTGCCCCAAACATCGGAGAAGACGATTACTTCACTTCGGTTGACGTTCATTGACCTACTGGTGTTCTGCGGGGCAAGAAACGAGTTCATACATTAATACGCGAGTTTGGGCTTGGAGACTAAAATCTTGGGGATCTAGTTATTTTGACTGTTTGGACACTTCACCAGCGTCGTATGATCTGGGAGACAGTAAGTGAAAACAAGGAGCGACCTCCAATAGGTGATTACGATGAGTTCCAGGGACATTCTTATTTCAACGCAAACCTTAATTACGTCGGACACTGAACTCTGTAATCACCCGGCAAGAGGGAACACTGGCCATAGTCGGTGTGTTATATGTCTCGCGAATATCATTGGTGGCGATTAAAAAACAATAAAATTGTAGGAGCTGGCGGTGAGGATCCAGCAGCAGTTCGTAAAGTTAGAAGTAAACACTCAGTTCCCTCGCTAATATGGGAAACCTTAGTGAAATAAAACGGCCACCTGATGCCGATGAAATAAATGCTGATTGCCGTGACGCACATTCTGCGGTTACATCACCCGGGATAACTGGTAGGTAGCAAAACCGGCCG
Source organism: Paragonimus heterotremus (assembly GCA_013368495.1). Lineage (NCBI taxonomy): Eukaryota > Metazoa > Platyhelminthes > Trematoda > Plagiorchiida > Troglotrematidae > Paragonimus > Paragonimus heterotremus. The sequence continues at coordinate 17,106 of LUCH01006825.1, forward strand.
AAAAACGGAGGCATAGTGATTGTTCCGTCCCAGTCACCCAATCCAGATGGAATGTTTTTCTGCATCAATCAGGTAAAACGTGATAACATGGCGACGATTAAACGTCTTTTTGGCCAATCCAAACCCCATTTTCCCCCATTTCTTTGTTGCACTTTTGTTCAGCTGCATCTATAGATTGGTGCTGTCCTCCGACCACTATATCTATAGAAGGATATGTCGCTCTGTAAAGGGTGCTTGGCGGAAGGGCGAATCATGCAAGCTGCATTATCGTGTAAGGATTAATTCTATATTTTGAGGTCCACGCCTCACCATGAGTGAAGCATTCACCTTGCCAAATTGGGAGTTTAACCACAATCTAATTTTCAATGTGACTACGTTGAAAATGCGTTTGGAAATGATCGTCACCTTTCCTCGTCGCATACACTTCGTAGTTAGAATGGCAGACCCCAGTAGGCTTCAAAACGGGTTTCGGGAACGACGATCTTTTTACGGTAAAATTGGTGGAATTCGCGAATACGGTGGAACTAATTCTGTGGTGGAAATCGATGAATCGCTTTTCGTGAAAAGGAGTTGCCATCGTGTGCGCCAATTCCCAGAAGCCGTGGCACTTGGTAGCATTGAACGTGAAACGCAGAAAGCGTTCATGAACTTTCGTCCGGGGAACAGACGACACGCGACCACTTGGTCATCCATCATTCGAAGACTTCCGAGTAAGCTGGTTACTATGTTTATCCTTCATTTTCACTCTAACGTCATTATTGCAACAGACAGATGAAGAGCTCGCAAAACACCGGGAGAAATAGCTCACTATGAAAGGCTGACCGTAAATCACCTAGTAAACTTCGTGGATCCTGAAAAAAGGGTTAATCATATGTAGAGTATAGAACATGTGTAGTCGTCCGCTAAGAAGCACTTCGGAGCTATAGCCGCATCAAACGAGTTTCCAGTTTTATTTTGAGGAGATTTCTTCGCGGGAACAGATTTCGGAAAACGTTATTGGCAAGCTGTTGCTCACCCTGTCTCACACAGAGGTGTTGCTATAATATATTCGATCCATCATTTTACGCACTCGTGTTTCTGATTCTTCCAAAACGTGAAGCCGCCAGCGATGGAAGTGGGCACAGGACTGAGGAGCCCACTTAATTATGTTCCGTCTAGTTGACTTAACATTTGAACAGCGCTCCAATACGCACTATGCGCCCTCACTTGTAGCTGACGATCTATGGACAACATCGATAAAAAACACACCGGGGAAATCAGGACAGACCTGTATCTGAACCTTTGAGACGTTAAGTTCACCTTCTATTCTGCTGTAGGACATTTTGACGAGACTGCCAAAAATTAACATTTCTAAAGAGTAGTAGTAACTTGTTAAGGAATATCACTGCAAGTGATAGACCTTCGTGGAATTATTGAGACTAAAGCGAAAAATAGAAGTCAAAGCGATGCCCAGTGGCGAAGTTTGCGTTCATCAAAATCATAGATTTTTATGATACAACTATTGAGCTGTTGAACCTGAAATGGTGCAAGTGAGAATCACAGTTATCATTGGAGGAATAGCGAGCATAAAGGTGAGTCAGTAGCTGTCGGATAAGTGAGCATAGACCTAAGTACAAATGACAAACCACACCTAAACATAGTCAGCAAACAGGGATCTGGTCAGTTCGCAGGTTGTCAGTGATGAAGTGGGACATATTGGCCGTGTTTGCACAGTCCCTCATGCACCGCAGATGGAAAAATTACCCGGTAACGTCATGCGTAATCGTTCTTAGGAATGACAGTTCGTCGACCAACATCCACCTGAAATACTGACAATGAAACGGATTAAACATGTAATTCAGATAGGTAACTAACTCGAAAACCTGGCTGCATAGCTCCGATTCCAAACCGCTTTGATATTTAATATGAAGTACAATGCAAACGCAATGTAATTGAGAATAACAAACTAACGTATATCTTTCAAACCATCAAACACTGAGCGTTTCTGCGAGATTGAAGTGTGCATTCCACCATGACAATTTCAAAGAATGCACTTTCACGACGCAAAATCGATTACAAAGACCAGCATGAAGCCTTTATGAAAAAAAGCAGCATTTCTCTTAACAGATGTGCAAACGAGCAATTCTAGGATGTAGCCGATGGCTCTGACTGAAACACACAGCTGTTGAACCCGGTAGGACATAAATTTATGGTGAAATGTGCATCTCAATATTTCATGAAAAATGAGAAAAATATCATTTCGTGCCTAAGTGGCTGTTTCTAACTCGTTCCGACCTTGAAACACCAAACCGGTGAAACACACAACTGTACCTGATAGTAACACACCACGGTCTAGCTTTTTTGTTCACTGGTTTTTTTGCAGGTCTGATAACCTTTAGTATACTAATTAATAATTTACGATTTCCATAAAGGTATTCTCCAGTGAACCCGTCGGATAAGTAAGGCGAAGCAATGTCGAAATCGGATTCAAAATGTTGCCAATCACCAACTTGTCTCGTTGCACTGTGACGTATCGTGCTGCCGCGTTGTTGGCGCTACTTTTGTTTTTGATTGTGTAAGTCGTGCGCATGTCTTACTTGGCCTTTGGCTCATGAATGTTTCTATTGTCTCCTTTCACAGGACTATCGTTGGAACCCCTACTTCAGGAAGACGCTGTCCCCTGGTGTCTCCACGTTGCTCACAGTCGGTTTACGAGTGTGACTGGTACACGAAGCCGGAACGTCTGGTTTGCCTGTTACAGTACCGTGAACAAAGGTTAGTACAATATATTTTATCAGCTAAAACAATGTTGTGCAAACGTCGGCGACAAAAAGATAAGCGTTGCATTAATTACCGTAGTAAGCATGACCCTTTTTTATATTTTCTCAGTCACAGAAGGAAAGCGACTTTAACTTTAGCCTCACATGTACCATTTATGTGGGAAAATATTCAACGGCATCTTGACACCAATAACCAAATTTTTGTTAAACAAATCGCAAGATGGTCACAGTTCCGACATTATGAAGATATCAAAGAAGCGCCTCAGAGTTTTCGGTTATCGGACGGTCTGATTTCAAGCTTTTTAGTCTTCCGCATTAATATAGACATGTTTTCATGGGATTTTATTTGCAGCAAGTGATGAAATTTTCATGTTTATGTTTTGTCAACTTCCGGATTGTTTTTGACATAACCATGATTATCACTTCATGTGCACTCTTTGAAACAGTGAACTGACGAAACATAACATTCTGAAATGAAATCGGGAACAACACGCTAACTTTCTTTTCAGTAATGTTTATGTATACCGTTGATATATTTTGCAACATTGTTTCCTTTAAACGTTTTACTTTTTCTGGTGGACAGTTTGGTGTTATACTGTTAGTAATCGTGTTGACTGCTTGAAAGTATGAAAACTGTTTGTACTCAGCCGTGCGAGTTTTTCACGGTTACGTTGGAGATGTGTATCACTGAAGAAGCCTCATTTCATTCGTCCGCAACTTTGGAGGGAACAAATTTTTGCTGTGGCCCAAGCCACAGTACTATCGGATTCAGCAATTTGGCGGTTGATGCACCGGGTTTAGGTATAGGCCTGTGGTCTTCGAATACAGGCGGTTCCTCTTGTAGAGCGTCAAGCGGACGTCTGTTGATCTGAAAAACAAACAGTGAAAACGGGGTGTGGTACCGTTCTTGAGGATTGCAACAAATAACAAGAACGGATTAATGTTAATCACATAAAGACGTTTTAAGCAAATGAGAATCAAGCAATGCTTCGAAGCGATCTTTGAAGACGCTGCAAACAACCTCAAATAGAAGGCCGTTTTATTGGCTACCAACCCCATATTATAAAAGCTACTCTGTATGGAATTTTCCCAGTACAGAACTTGAAAGACTTCGTGTTTTGTCCTTGCCAACCATAATCATCCGCTACAATAGAGGATTGTTCAGCTGGGCCTACTCTAAAAAAGGATGTGAGAATCAAATCACTGCGGAGTCTTCGAAAGTCAAGTGAAGAAGTTCAATTCGAGACACACCAAGTTCACAGCTACCTTAATGCACACATTTTACCTCTTATTTAAAAGGAGTGAGAAGAGAACAGAATGAACGACTGGTGTTATTTTTGTCGCTAGGGCCAAAATTTTCAAGCAACAGGACTGGTACAAAGGAAAAATGAACGCGAACACATTTCCCACGTGGGATTTAGCAAACATTCGGTCAATTTCCCTTCAGTGTCCACCACGCTACCTGGGAGTGGCGAAAGTACATACCGGCAGTGTGTTGCCCTACTTACTATAAGAACTGTTCTGGTTCCTGTGTTTTCCCAGGCTGAACGCCGTGGTGACAGAGGCGCAATATTTCATGTATTGTAAACGAAGCTTGCGCCTCAATTCCGGGAAACCTTTCAAGGGTTCTAAAAGCTTTCATGTTACACTTATGACCATGCCCAATGCAATGGAGAAAAGTTGAGCACTCTCAACCGTCCTCCATACGAGTTGGCTTTTATTCACTTCACCAACCTGGCATAACACCTCTGAAAATTTTCCACGCATTGTTATATTTTGCTCTGTTTATTATCTTTGATTATACATAGCGTCTCAAATCTGGCTCCTTGTATGCTCCGTATAGTGGCTATAGCACAGACGCATTCCATAAATGCCACATGTTTCTGTTATCAGAATAAAAAGTTTCTAAGTGACTAGCTAAAGTGGAGAACATCTTTATCGTATCTGAGCTAAGGTAAGGCGGTTAGTTAAGCTGAGTCCTCAGAACGTGTCCGGAATTTACCAAACGGTCCAATGGAGCTATCCGTGTCTTACAAACAAGCAGCCATGCCTGCACTCAAAACTGCACCGAAGGACCACATGTGGGAAAATGCGCCCCATTACTTTGGTACCAACATTCATGCAAATCAGCGATACGCACCGGTGGTTAGAAAAATTAAGGGCCATAAGGGCAGGCGTAAAGTTATATTTGAGCCAAAGATATTTAACAAGTACATATTCAAGGTTGTCATCCTTAACGAAAAAAGCCCAGAGTTTAAACTGCAGTTTGCGCTTATGGCATGATGTTGTACAAACTCTAAGAGCAATTGTGGTTTCTGAAGGAGTGCGTAAATCGGGTTCATCGTCAGTACGCGGTTTGGCGTAACTGTCATAAAGAAGCTAGAATACACAAACGTCGAAATGACTAAACAGAAGCCCGAATACTTTATACAGGGTGATGTCGTCCTCTGATAGTATTCCAATTTACGGAGAACTGCTGCCAATTTTAAAGTCTGATTTAACTTCTCCTGTCCACCCACTTTACTGCGACATGTCATCATTGCCATTGAGGCTTGGAAAACAAGATAACGGAACGTAATGAGAAGATGACCGGAAGTCGTTGATGTATTCAGCGAAGCAAAACGTTCACATGAACGTTCGCGCACCAGTTGTATATTGGATCTCTGGATGGTTTATGGACTGTATGTTTTTAGGCCCATCCATTTTGTGGCTACTGGAACACTCCTGTGAAATACACTTTAAAAGTTTTTACTTACAAACCTAAACCTCACTGAAGCAAACCCATATACTCCACACTGACTAGGGGCGTTGAGAACAAGTGAGGTAAGATAGGCGGCACTGAGCTCCCGTGTGAAGATTGCGGGTACATTCTTGGTATGAAAAACGGCATATGCTGTTACACATACATTACGTGATGCTCCCTAAGATTCGGAAAACTGAGTTGGTATGTCACTGCGATTTCAAAATGAGCCTGCCCAAATTGTACCCACTGGATGCTATAGCATTTGAAGCCGAAGTAAAAGGCACGACGCAGTAGGGGAAATGGGGCATGGAGCCATGTTGGTGGAATTACATTTACGCTGAAACAAATGGTCTTCGTAAGGTTAATCAGGGGCTAATTTCAAATCCTAATTGTTCATAGTGCCCGGACTTCATGTACAAAACAACGCGAATCTAGACGTCGGCTTATAAAGAAAGGTAGTTTTGGAGGAAACAAAGCCATGATAGGAATAAGGGTCCAGACAAGGAGGCAAACGGAGTTCCAGAAAAACGATCAGACAACTCCATAAAGGACTGTCATTGGCCTGCGGAAAAGCATCTTTAGAACGGGCCAGGACACTTCTAATATGAACGGTCCACAGGAACTGTATGGTAGTAATGCTCCGGCCCTTAAAGAAAGCCAAGGCTTCGGTTATGAGGGGAACAGGGAGCGTATTGATCCTAGAAACACTACGGCATGTTCCTAGAAAAGGTTGCCGAGGGGTACATGCAGTGTTCTGGAAACTAGATTACTTCCTTGGACTGATCAATAACATAGACCGTCTGGCCGCTTAGAAATTAGGAAGATCAAGAAAATGGCACAGTGCCTACATTTTTGAACACGATGTACATAGTCCAATGTTGGTGGAACTTGTGTACTCACAACTTATAAATAGTCTCAAAGGCCATTAATACCGTTGGAGTTGTTATTCGAACGAATCGTAACAGCCCCAGAGGGTTGTGCGACTCAGTAAAACACACTACATGTTAACCACAGGCGCAAGGCCAATGGTTAACCAATAACCACTCCTGGCAACTAACTCAGAACACGTTTAGGATCGGACCACCGTACACCGAGTGCCTGGATCTAATCAAAAGGCACTGGGAGACGACATGAACATTTCACGGTGTTTTGATTGAAAAGGGACCTAAACGTCAGTTACAATAACTTCTTAACAGCCGTAGCCTGGAGAACCCAAAAAACGTGCCCGACAAAACGGTTACATTGGTCTCGAACTACGGGTTAGCTGATCGGTTTGGAGTTGGAGTTTGCCCTATCATACAATGAACGAAGTCGAGGATATACAAGTGGGTTTAAATGTGACTTATGAGAACGTCCGCGCTTTTGAAAGTATGCGAACTGGGTTGTGAGCTACTGCTGTGTGATCCACTATCACGGTAGATACCAAAACGTGGACCAAATCATAAATGGAGTTCAAGGATCTGCTCACCTGGGTATTGTTGTTATTGTACAAATATTAAAGACAGTAGGACCGACGAAGGTGTTCTTTTTCCGCCAAATCGGCACTGTGGAGGGAGACCCTGTGGTAAACCTGTGTTATCCGCTGTGCAAATAGTTACTGGTATTGTTAAGACAATAAAGGTTGCCACACTTGCTGATGACATGTCCGTATAGTATTTACTCGATCGCGGTCTTTGAAGAGATAACCAAACAATTAAACATTTCCATTCTGAACAGCATGACCACTCCAATAGATAATAAGACGAAGACAGTGTCATCAGAGGGCTCTTCCTAGAGACTCCAGCCAGGATGAGTCACAACGCATCGCGGTTTAAGAGCTCCGTTAGACTAACCATAACGAAGAGTACGAGGTCGCCATGAAAATGTCGCTGAAACTAGAGGTGAACAATATTGACCGACATGGTGTAGAAGGCAAACATTCCGCCACAGACAGGTGAGTTAGGCGAAAGACTGCTGCACTAGAGCGATAGATGAGCGCAAACTCGAACTCGCTTCGGAGGCTCCCTTAGAGAAGTTACCCCACTCAGGAGGTTCATGGGTCGTGGTAAACCACCATGGTATAATCTGAGGGCCAGTGAGCCCAGAAGATTAGGGTTGGGGTAGGAAGGAGATTTAGGCTTATCACCTGGAACACAATGGAAAGATGACCAGTATGGCTAAATTATATTCAGAATCCTGGTACAACTCTGTACAAGCTAAGGTACTCTCGTACCTGGTTGTTATGTCTTGCTAGGAAAAAGCAAAGGAAGTGTATGATGATGGGCAATTAGAAAACAGAAACGCGTTACCGGTTCTTCGGAAAGATCACATGGAATACCATAGGTTTACCGACCGTTGTAACTGACCCTGATCTATATACAGTGTCCATGATATCCACCCCATCGTGCAAAGTTGGTGTGACAAATACTGAGGCTGAATAAATAGAGGCTGCAGGGCCGCATAGTATTCATCATGGTGCTTTGGAACTGCAGGCGACAGTTTTTGACATGCCCGGTTGCCAAACTGTTTAGAAGGTCCTCGAATCGGACAGTTTTACCGGACGGTTGAGAAGTAGTTGCATTCGCTGTGGTTCACAAGTGGGCGAAATGAGAAGCGTTCTGATACCAACCCGTAGGCCTCACGTCAGTAGAATAGCCACGAAATGAATTATCAGGGGTAAGGCAGTGCATCAGGCTACCAAATGGCGAATTACGGCAGTGCGGTAGCAAACCTTTGTAAGGTGAGACGTTTACCAACCAAACCCATCGTTGGCTTTGGGCGAAGTAACCTGACAGTTAGACATGGAGAACGACTTGGGGTCTGATAACCAGCTTCTGTGAGAACGCTCGATTTTGTTAGCTATCCTTCACCACCCATGAGACTTGGAGGACCTAACGTGGCTCCAGGAGTATCTAGTTTGATTGAGACTTCTTCAGGACAACTGCTTCTACGCTCAGGTAGAGAAAGCCAAGTCACGCACAGCCGTCGCCACGTTCGGAGATTTCTATCGCTCGGTTCTGGACCAGTTACGTTTCGTATTGCATAAACTTGGCTTAGATTAGTAAAAATATGCATAAGTTCAGGCAAAAAGTAACTTTTCTGAATCTACTGAAAGTTACGTGTACTTTCAAACTGTGCCTGTCTGAGGACACTACCCCCCAAAATCGGACCCGATAACGTTTGGGTGAAAACAATGGATACCGGAAATAGGTGAAATATCCAACCCGCATTGTGCTGCATCATTAAGCGTGGGAAACATTCTATTACCCATTGCTACTCCGCTGAAAACAACCAGTTCTGTGTAATGTTTCAATTCATGTTAGAAGCATCCGGTCACGATTAAATACTATCGAACCAACCATTCACCCCCGACCTAATGGTATCCCACCAGTCGATATCACGCAGGGGGCGGGGTGGGGATCTACTCATCTTTTTACTCAACCTATTCACGCCATCACTTTTCTTCAGCACTTTACCCCCTCCCAGTGGGAAAGGTCAGTCACTGGGCTTGGTTACACAAGTCGTCCAAGGCAGGAAGTTAGTAACTGTCGTCCCATCAACCACACATCAGTCTGCTCAAGGCTATCTGACAAGATAGTAACTGCAAACCGTCGAGTTCTGAAGGTCACAATACCTCAAACCCCTCAAAGCGCACGTTAGGTGGAATTCTAAAACCGCACAAAGATGCCCGCCGATGCAGGAAATGTTGCAAGTATCATACGCTTGGACAAGAAAATGCTTTTGGTCGTGTCCCCCAGAAGCGTCTCTTGATCAAAATAGTATCTTCTGGTCTGCAAGATCCTTTGTGTGACTAGTTATCGTCATATCTTGAGGGTCGCACCCAAACAGACAGAATAGAAAGACAACGTTCATCACCAAAGCCAGCAACTAGTGCGTGATTCAAGAAGGAGAGCCAGAACGGTAAGTTTTCTTCGTATGTATAAATGACATATGCGATGTTATCAAACACGACAGACCCTTTCTGTTTGCTGACGATATCCAAATCATTCACAAATTTTGCCGGCACAGAGATATGGATTTTTATCTATAACATATATGAGGAGATCTAACATGATTGCGTGTTGGTAAAAACACGGCTGATGACGTCCTCAGTAAACAAATCGAACATAGCAACTTGTGGTTGACAATTACCACATGGTTCTGTTTCACCAGATGGTCGTAATATTTATACCACCACTTTCGGTCGAGATCTAGGAATATGGTAATCAAACTTCTTCAGTTTATCCCAGTGGGTATGCTTTAGGTAAAAAAATTGAGGGGAAAATAAGTTGTATCTAAAAAACGTTCAGCCTACTGGCCGTTTGTTCAACCTCAACTTGAGTATCGCACTTTTATCCACTGTCATCTACGCAAATCTGAGAGGCTTGAGTTAAAAACTTCCCAACGACTATTTATCAAAGATTTATCAAGGTATTATTCTCTATTCACCTACAGAGAACGCCGTCAAAAACTTGGTATTGATCCACTTTGGTTACGAAGAATAAATTTTGAGCCCTACACTTCCGTGCAAAACGATACAATCGGACGCCGTCATTAGAGCGTTTACCGTTCAACTGTAATTTTGCTGCTTATATGGTAGAAGAGCTGAAGGTTCCACTTTACACACCATACTAGCCAGAAAAAGATACAGGCTAAGTCTTTATTGTAAAGTACTCTTGTATTTAGAATAAAATTCCGAACGAAGTCAGAGCCAGTGACAACACCTAGCGTTTTGAAGATGGAGTGAAGAGTTACCATAAAGTTTCAAGCAGCGAATATTTCCAAACCTTGCGTATCCTCTGGCGACCTGGTCCTGGAGACGTCTAGCTGTCAGATGCATATAATATACATACCCATTTCCGCTATCAGACCCCTTTTGAAAACAGCTTGTTTTAGACAGTTTGGGGCGTCTTCATCGTTTGCTCAAACTCACACTTAGCGCTTGATGCATTGCACTTACAAAACCGTCGGAAAATCAGTACCATTTTATTCATGTGCGTTACTACGCAAATCTTACCCTAATTTTTGGCAAATATAAAACTGAAGCGTTTGGCGAATGCTACACAGTAACCTTATATAGAGATTACCAAATCGCTCCTGGCGATTTGGTGCAATTCACATAGTAACGCGCATTCGATAATTCCAATACCGCTTATTCAGACGGTCGGGTTAACGAGACTATCTTCTGAGTCCAAAAAACGTCGGAAAATTCAATCGAAAGGATTGGAATTTATACGGTACTGTTTAATAAAATTACAACAAGGGTACTGTCTTACCTTGAATGTGAATCAACCGGAGAGTACAAATTGTCCAGCAAAGTAGTTCAAAATGAGGCAACGAAGCAAGTGTTCACAAACAGCCACCAGTCAACGGAAAATGACCACACTAAAACAATGGAGTATGTTTGGCGACGAGAACGTGTCAACAACACCAAGGAGGAAGTTTGAAAAGATGGACAATAATATGTGTAATAAGGAATAAGGTGAGCTTTTAATGCGCAATTATATTACAAAATTCGTTATGATCGTTTACTGCATACAGCAAAAATACTAACGGCAGATTAAGGGTAGGCTTTCTACACTCAAAACCATGCACGCCTCTACGGGTTCATCGTTCCGCATCATACCAGACAAAAGGCGACAGACATATCAGACGAATTCCAATAAGTCCAACAGAGGTACATTGAAAACACAAACAGAAAGAAAACAAAAGGATTTTAGTTCACATACACACTGTCCTCTGATATTATGTATATACCATCCCGTAATAAATTATTCACTCTGGTAAACCATCAGCCCATAACTAATGGTAGCCGGTGTCGACCGTATATTTGACTAGCGCTCAAAAACTCTCCACAAAAACCGAGGAAAATAATCCCTTCCTATATCTCACATAATCACACCAAAACCTCAGCTCACATCCCGTGCTGCCTAAAACCTCCCTCGTTAACCACCTAACAAACTTTAAATGTGATGAAAGATGGATTTCAGTTTAACAGTCGACCATGGAAGACACACTGTCGTCAAACCTCTACACGGAGGTTTGATTATCACGTGATGATAATCCTAGAAGTAGCTTCTGATTACTAAATCATAACGAAGCGCTCCGACGACAGCTTGTAAGTGCAATACTCTTTATGAAAAAATGTCAATATCGCATGAGGTCATTTTTGAGAAGAAATTATACGTACATTATACATTATAGTACACATGATCACTCCAAACTTTTCCACTGAACACGTGAGACCACGTTCTTTTTCTCATCCCATTAAGCACCATTTATGCAGGGAAATTGTCGCGGCCTAAACAGTCAACGGTAAAAATGAACCACATATGACATTACTGCAGAAAAGTTGTAACGGTAGTGGACAGGCTCAATAGGTAAGCGTAAAAATAAATCGGATGACGTATCAGTCAAATGGGAACGACTCACTGGTAAGTCAAGGTCCGCCAGATTGGATAGACCAACACGAGGGAGAAAGACAGCGCCACAGCGCAGGTTGGTTAGACGACCGATGGATAATTTCACACTCACCCTGGAATGACGAACGCTGAGCGTCGATAGATCAACCAATACGCGGAGCTAAAATATTTCACCGTGCAATTACCTTACCAATTCAAAAACCGGCACAAGCAAAGTAGACACAAACGGTGCGCGGTAACTTCCGTTTATTTGTGTTGGCGATTCAATTTGAAAAGTGACGGCGATAGTTTCAAGGAGGCGTGCAGATGAAGTTGACGAAACGGCATATGCAAAAGCATACAAAAATGAATAATGAAATATAACTGTGAATTGTGGACACTATAATACTCTCACACCAAAGCATTTGTGGGCTGAAAGCACGGCGAGAAAGGGGCAGTGAAGGGAAAGCAAACCAAACGCTTGATGGCCATATCACGTACTGTAACCTACCAGGTGCTTCGGCCAGTGCACAGACCGCCCTCTACGTGTGGTGCGTTGTTCAAGTAGACAAGAGGGCTAGGGTAAAAGCAGATGTGATGTTGTCGGGGGTGGGGAGAGGTTGCCTTCAGTCACTGTTGGGTCAGATGCGTCAGCATTCTTCTCTGCTTAGGCTGGTTTTATTTGACCGGTAGATACGGATTTGCGTCGTCCGGGCTTGTCAACATTTAAGAATTTTTCATCGAGCTTAACCACCTTAGAGGGACCGAGGTATCGTGGTTGTTACGGTTTCCTGCTGGCGTTTTTGCGCATAGACACAAACTTACACGTGAACAAGTCCGAGGATACTTGTTCTTGGTGCCAATGTTGACGGGTCGGTGTGAAACGAAGACCGGGCATGTGTTGTCGTGAACGCGAAATGTAATCCGTATACAGGTCTAGATAAGTCAAGGGTTGAGTAAGTTCTCCTGAGAGGCTTCGGATTTGAGCACAACTGACGCGTTTGGATTCAAGCAGGTCTGTCAGTGGTTTTGGAATGTATCTGCGCAATAAAGGATGGAGTGTCCATAATAGTTAAGTACGCCGAGGAATAGTCGGGATAGGGTCATCTTAGTGAGAATCGTATAAGTCGAGATAGACTCGACTTCATCTGACAGAGATGTGATGCCAGTTTGATCAATGCGGTGTCTCAGGAGATCCAACAAACTAACTCCAAAGGCGAACTTTCCGATGTTGATTTCAATCTTGCATTGCACGGAACGGTCAAGAACAGCACGAAAATGATAAAAGTGCGCCTCTTTTGGGCAGTAAGCGATCAAAACATCGTCGATGTAGATGTACGAGGAACGGCGTCCACGTTATGCTTTGTCCACAAATCGCCAGAATGTTTGAGCAGCATTAGGAAGCCCAAAGGGCATGCTTGTGACTTCAAAAAGTCCGAAAGGTGTATTGACTGTTTCCGGAATGTCCTTTACGGCGACCGGGATGTAATAATAGGCGCGTTCGAAGTCTAGTTTAGCTAAAATAGTGTCTCCAGGGAGTCCTAGAGAAAATCGTGGATATGTGGTACAGGGTACCCGTCCGGGATTATGCAGTTTTTGAGAGCATAGTAATTACTACAAGGTCGTCAATCGCTCGGAGACTTTTCGGGCACCATGTGCAGTAATGTCATCCAACAGCTGTTTGAGGGTCGAATTATGCCTAACTGAAGCATACGTTTCAATTCAGCTCTGGCCATTTTGAATTTGTCTGGATGTAAACGGAGTGGACGAGCAAAAATCGGAGAACCAAGTGTTGTAATATGATGTTTCACGTTCTGTTTAACCATCTCAGCATATGAACACGACCTAATTAATGAAGGGAACTCTTTCAACTTCGCTACAATAGACAGTGTTGGTGGGAGAGCAAGCTAGATGTCGATTGACACAATCATTGATTTGACACCGTTTACTGCACAGGCAATGTTGTTGCCAATCAGTTTGCACCCCTTAACATCAACGAAAAGGTTGAAATGTGTCAGGAAGTAGGCGTAGATTAGTGGCGTTTGAACGTTGGCAAGCAGGAATATTCATAAAACTTGGATACTGATCGTAGACCGTGACTTCCCGAACTGTTGTGTTTAGGAAAATTATTTTACCCGAAAAATCCGCTTCATTAGCATTGTACCTGATGCAGAAATTGAAATTGTCGAAATCTGCGTCGCGTACTCATATATCTTTGTTTTGATCGGCCGTTAATTGAAAACCACCTCATCCTAGATCTTTTTCAAAATTATTGCATGACTGCCGTTGTTGTGGTTGATCGTGTATGACAATGTTAACACAAGGTTGCTGGAGTTATTTTCAATTTATTCTTTATCTTTTTAATTTGTTGTTTATTGAATTTTCACCTGTCTATTTTTTAGTTGTAGGAAATGGATTATATTGCGACTTTGAGGGTGATGTTTGAGAATCGTGAATTTCACACTTTCTCACAATTTCAGGAGTGCCCTCACGGATAGACGGATGATGTGGGCGTTATTTACGTTCGTGGGACTAGCCATCGGTCAAAAACTGCTCTGAAGTACGATAAGGTAAGGTGACAAGGTTTCCTGAAAACCATGCAGATTTATTTTCGTTGTACGATGTACAAAAGACATAGGAGTGTATGCAGGGGTGTGCGACGTGTTTATTTGGTTAGCTGCAGTTAGTTTCAACAAGTTATTTCTCGCGACACATGTTGCAGGTCACGATTTCATATGGTCCGACGAGATTCGTGTCAGGTTGTGAGCTCTCTCGAGTTGAAGCACAACCACTCTCATAGTCGTCTGTTATGCGAGTCCCATTCCACGAATCGTGGAATCTGTCAGTAGATTGAACGAACGCAGGAGTCCGTTCCAGTACAACACGCCAACTGCTGACAATGCGCAGCAAGTAGCAGATGTTTAAGAGGAAGCTTATTACAACCGCTGACGTTGGAAGCATCCGCTGCAAATTGAATCCTGTAGTGTTAAGTGAGTTTGTTATGTAACATTGATCACGGTACATTAGAGAACCTTGATGGGGTGCTGTCGGCGATTGACGCGGTTGGTATGGTGCGAACCATGGGGATGAAGGTGTAGTGGAACAGATGTGTAGACTACAATAATT